>VZRR01006558.1:187306-211480 GCA_013398015.1 Oreocharis arfaki | reverse complement strand
GTAGTGCAGGTCCAGGGAGGCAGACGAGGAAGGGACTAGGAGAAGATGAGCAAGAGAGTGAAAGAGGAAGTGTTCAGGTTTTTTATATGGGGGCAGTAGGGGTGGAGAGAAAACATCAGGGACCAATAGTCTGA
The DNA here is from genome assembly GCA_013398015.1 of Oreocharis arfaki. Lineage (NCBI taxonomy): Eukaryota > Metazoa > Chordata > Aves > Passeriformes > Paramythiidae > Oreocharis > Oreocharis arfaki. The sequence goes on along the minus strand of VZRR01006558.1, from coordinate 211,346 downwards.
GGGCACGGGGGTGGTACACAGGTGGGGCTAGGGAAAGGGGAGCAAAACAAGGCATCCTGAGAGACACCTTTTGGTATCCCTGGCCCAGGGAGTGAGGCCAGGGCACATCCAGGGGCTACTGCGGCTACAGGCTCCCACACTCCCTGACACAACTTCAGATCATTCCCTCGGGTCCTGTGACTGGTCACCAAAGAGAAGAGATCAGTGTCTGCCCCTCCTCTTCCCCTCACAAGGAAGTTGTAATTGCAATGAGGTCTCCCCTCGGCCTCCTCCAGGCCAAACCAACCAAGTGAGCTCAGCCACTCCTCACACGGCTTCTCCTCAAGGCCCTTCACCATCTTTGTTTCCTTCCTTTGGATGCTCTCAAATGGCTTAATGTCCTTTTTTACCGTGTGGCACCCAAAACTGCCCCCAGCACTCGAGGTGAGGCCGCCCCAGAGCAGAGCAGAGCGGGACAATCCCCTCCCTTGCCCGGCTGGCGATGCTGTGCCTGATGCCCCCCAGGACACGCTTGGCCCTCCTGGGGGTGCAATGGCCTGCTCTGTTACTGCCTATGCTCTTGAGCTCTCTTCATTATTTTTAATGCTTCATCTGAATAACCATAAGAGGTGTTACTTTTAATAGTTTCAGTTAAAAAAAAAAGAAAAAGGAGTGGAACAAGGAACATGTTGTGCCCTGCACACTTTTGAATGCACTCTAGTGATCTGCTTGTGAGTTTAGAGCCCTCTAGCGTGATAGATTTTAAGCCAAACTAATCCTAGTATACCCTGAGGCAGTAGATGTAATAATGTTTCTTCTGCTATAGGTAATGCCATCTTTCTCGTGAATGTGTGAATTGCAAATCAGAAATAAGGGTAACTGAAGCCTACATTACACTTGAAATAATCCGAATGAGTAGCACCCCAAAATTAGCATCTTAAGTTTCCAAAGAGGTTACCAATAATAATTGGGCAACATAATCCTAGTTAATTCAGAGAGAAAAAGTTAGAAGTTCTTCATAAAAGTGTGAAGACCTTTAGCAACAGCACCACGATTTGACAGCAGTAAAATTAGAAATGATTCTACAGCACATAGGTGGTAGAAAAATAATATGATTATAGAGAACACAAATACAGCTGAAAAGGCACCATGGGCCTGTCTGGCAATTAGGGACGAAACTGTTCGCCAAAGCAGGTCTTCCAAATCACTTTGGGGAATGGCAAAAAGACTGCTGGATGAGAGAGAGCAGGAGATCTGGATGACTGACAGCTGATCTGGCATAATTTGTGAGTCATAGTGTCAGTGGGTAGCAATGGCTGGAAGTAGCCATTGCGGAGATAGGAGCCAGATAGAAGCAGGCAGTGCAGCTGCACTCCTCTGTGCTCTGGCCACGAGCCTGTAGATGGGAATTGTGTTAAGCTGTGGAAGTCTGAGTTGCTTCTAAGGGCCTGTGAAAAGGGAGAAGAGCAACGTGCTCAGTAGATTTGCACCAACTTTACATGGATGTCTGCATGCACTGGAAAAGAGGCTTTAGAAGGTCATAAATCACGAATAACCAAGTATCAGTCCTGTGTGGAACTGAACTGGCAACTTATGTTAGTGCTTTTGTTCATATGTGAATTGATGTGCGTTTTAATTTGCTGGTTTTTAAAGAGGTTTCATGGTGGGTTGCTCTCCGTCACAGTCCTGCTACTCTGACACCAGAAATTCCATCTGAAAGTGTTAGTGATTGACAGTGTTTTATATGCAGGAAAATATGCAGTGTTTATATGACAGCAAAAATCTCAAAATGGGAGACACAGGGCACTCCATTTACAATAGCCGCAGACTTCAGTGGAAATTAGATCCAGTGCTGTAGAATTGAGATTGCTTTGTTTGGAATCTACAAAATGATTTCATAGTGTTTATCCATGTTTCTCATGACAGATTTGTTCTCTTGTCAACTGATCCCTTAATGTTTAGCATTTATTTATACCACGCGTAACAGAGCAGCTGCTCTATGGGACAACCCTTTGTAGTTGCAGGCTGGCTGCTCTGGGGTGGTTTGTTGTGTTACTTTTGAAGTGCCACTCACAGTAAAGATGAGAAAGGGATGGTAATAAGTATTATAAACATCCTTCTAGCGGCCAGATAACTCCAGATATTTATTGACATTCTGGATTTATTTTCTTTTTCTGATACTTGGATAGTAAAATTTTCTGTACTGAAAACCGTCAGCAGAATGCATTTCTGTGCCACTGTTTGGTTCTCCATATAGTTTATTAAGAGTGTAGCAAGAATAAGTGGCAAAAATTAGTGGGACAGATGGACTGGCACAGTCACTAAAGCTGGCCTGAGAAGACATTGTTGTCCCTATTCCAGGGTGTGCCTGAGGCTCCCGAGGTCCTGCTGGAATTCACTCTCTTCAGTATCTCAGACTTGACTTTTCTGCCAGGTTTGCTCTTGTGAAAAAACATTCCAATAGCTCTTCCTTTTCTTCTGGTAGATTTCAGAGCTCCACGGGGGCATCTGTCTCTGCCAGTGATTTAGTAGTACGTTCGGATTTCAGGTTAGTCATAGGAGCCTCTTGACTTTGAATATTCTGGATTTTGGATCCTGCAGTCCAAATTTCCTTCCTATCCATGTTGTATGGATGAGCTCTTGGAAGCACAGTTGCAGCAGGAGTGTAGGAGGAGACCCTTCTGGCACCTCTGTTTGCATAGCTGCTGCAGGGCTGTGACTCTGGGTCTGTGCATCTCATCTGCCCATGTGTGCACTGGGCTTTAACAAGACCAGCCCTGTAATTGCTTGCCACAATAAATTAGGGCTTGGAAGAGTAAAATTAGACTTACTGAGTAATAAAAGACAAATTGGAATAAATTGTATGGATCTGAGTCTGGTAGCTGAAAACTCATGGTCTCACTTATTTGAGTGCCAGAAGCGTAAATACTTGATTAAGGTAGAAGTAAAGCTTAAACTTAGTTTGGTGGAAGTTCTTTGCATTTTATTTTGTATGTTACAAGCTCTTTGGAATAGGGACAGCATATTTTGCACAGCGCCTATTAAATGGATGCCCAGTTAAGCTTTGAAGGCATACAGAGTTCATGGTAATTTTTTGCGTACCTGTGTGAAGTCCCTGTTGATGTTGCAGTATGTGTCCATTAGCAGATAGAAAACAAGAAAAAAACCCTAATCTTAAGTAACACTGTGAAGTCACTGTGTTATAATTATAGTGACCTACATTAATTCTCTTGTTACAAGACACGATTTCTCCTTATTTACTTTTTTGGCTCCTGTTTCTACTCTGACATGTACAAGGCAGAGTTACCTGAGTTGTGTAGCTTAATTGTGTCGTTCCTGGAGAATTGCCCCCACTCGTGTGTATGCATGTGGCAGTGGCTAAAAAGTTGCTTGTCTTTCCTCTGAGCAAAACAATTAATTATATATTATTACTTCTAAAGCAAGCAGTAAGAAGAGATGCTTTTGGTTGATATATCATTTTTGTATGTAATTTCTATTCATCATTACTAAAATATCCATGTTTTCTGTCAAACACCATTTAGATTACAGTAGTGAAATAGAGATTTTCCTATGTAGGTCGTTTCCTTAAGACACTGGTGGTTGGGGGAGGGGAGGAGGAAGAACCAGCTTGTGTTATATGGTTAATAGTTTCCAGGTTCTGGCTCGGGACTGTTGGATGTGCCCTGCAGCTGATCTGTAGAACACTGTCCTCCTTAACTGGTGTTTCTGGCCAGAACTTGAGGGAGGTTGCCCAGTAGTTTGCCTGAGATTTTGAGGGTTGGCAGTAGTTCCTAGTACAGAATGTGAGAAGAACATTCTAGATGATGTGAAATTGTCTGCTTACCCTTTCTTTGGCCAGCTGAGCACTTTAAGATGCATAAACACAACTACGGGCATTTGTCTGCCTAAGTATTTTCTAGTAAAACAGCTGAAGAGACATCCTTCTGTCTGATTGTGTATTCTGATTTAGAGAAAAAGTAGCAGTTAATGTAATCTCACCTAATCCTAATCCTGTTCTGTGGATGGTTATTTTCTAATTTCTCCCTTCCTTGCAATGCCTTCCAAAAACATAACAGCGAAGCTGAGAATTGCTTCCTAACTGACAAATGCCCTATACTTAGTTAATTTGCTTATTCCTTGCCTCTCCTGTCTCTGGTTTAGATTAGCTCATGCTATTGAGTCGATTTTCCTCATGTATTTATATAGTGTCTAGTGCAGGAGAATGTGACTCTGCACCTGGGTTCCCAACAGCAGTGAATGTTTTCCATTGTGTCAGTATCCCCACTGCACCCCAGCATGTCCCTTGCCATCTCCTTCTCCAGCTCCTTGACCTGTGACTCTGCTCCCTCATGGCTTCTGCTGGCTCCTCTGCCTGCACAGGAATGGCTGTTGCAGCCAATGAGGAAAACAGGATCACACAGGGATGGAGTAGGGCCAGAGCTGGGCTCTTACTTGTGTATCTGCAGGAATGCCCTTAGTGCTTGTTGTAGCTCGTGTGCCAGAATAGCACACCACAGTATTAGAGCTGTAGAAATATGAAACATTAGTTAGTACAAAGTGGGCTGGGGAAGTTGTTACCTACAGGTTGCACTACTGTCTGTTACCTTTCTAGGAGTGAAGCAGGTTCTGACATCTAGGCCTGTCAGTGAATGATGTCTCAAGCACCTGAGATGTAGTTAGAACCCCTAAATTGTCTAATGGCACTTCCATGCCGTATGTGCTTTGATTTTGATTTGATTAATACATAATTTTGATTAGTCTGCAAAATTATTGAGGTTTGTGCTGGGATAGGGTTAATTTTCTTCACATCAGCTAGTTCAGGGCTGTGTTTTGGATTTGTGCTGGAGACAGTGTTGATAACACAGGAATGTTTTTGTTTTTGCTGAGCAGGGCTTGCACAGAGTCAAGGCCTTTTCTGTCTCCCACTCCACCAGCAAGCAGGCTGGGGCTTACACAAGATGTTGAGAGGGGACACAGTCAGGACAGCTGACCACAACTTGCACAAGGGGTATTTCAGACCATTTGGCATCATGCTGAGCCTACAAAGCTGTGGGAAGAAGGAGGAAGGGGGGACAGTTGGAGTGATGGTGTTTGTCTTCCCAAGTAACCATTGCACATGATGGAGCCCTACTTTCTTGGGCTGAGCATCTGCCTGCCTATGGGAAGCAGGAATGAATTCCTTGTTTTGCTTTGCTCATGTGTGTGCAGTCTTTTTTTTACCTATTAAATTGTCTTTATCTCAACCCATGAGTTTTTTTTACTTTAACCCTTCTGATTTGCTCCCCCATCCCACTGATAGAGGAGTGCGTAATCAGCTGTGTGGGGCTTAGTTGCTGTCTGGGGTTAACCATGGCATCTATACATTGAATTACTTACATGCATTTTTTAATCATACAGGGAACACCAGTATTTGTTCACGCTGGACCTTTTGCTAACATTGCACACGGAAATTCTTCTGTTTTGGCCGATAAAATTGCCCTTAAATTAGTTGGAGAGAAAGGATTTGTAGGTAAGTAAATACTCAGTTTATTGTATTATGATCTGTTGGTAAATTGGCAGTGATGCAAATGAATGGCAAAATTAGCACTTAAAGGTAAAAATGCTAATTTATTATTAATATCAGTATAAAATAATCTTAAAGTGAATATGTAACAAGCCAAAAGCACTTCTTCTCTTACCCTGCCTTTTGTCTCAAGTCCTGTCGCCGTGGTCCTGTCAACATGTTTGAGACTCCACAAGGTAGCTGAACCAGTCAAATGACTGGATTGCATTGAAAGAGGTGTCCTGTTGTTCATTCTGTTAGTATCCATCTGGCCTCACTTGATAAACCAACAGAAACCATTCCTTTTTCCGGCTGAATTATTTATCTACCAGTTCAGTAAACTCAGCCAAATCAGAGGTCAGATGTCCCTGAGCCAGTGCAGAGGACTAGCAGAGGCAGGATGGTAGAAGAAACATTAATACTGCCTCATTTTAGTGGCTGTGAGCCATTAGGTTGGTCCAGCTCCATTGTCAAACCTCACCATGAGGCCTTTATGTTCCCTTGAAAGCATTTGAGTGGGCAGACTCTTTTTATATTAGGAATTCAGCCTGCACAAGCAACAACAGACACAGAGAGCTTACAGTTGCAGGCAAAATAAACTTGTGGCTGAACGAGGAACTAGCTTTTATAAAAATTGTTGTGGGTGTTTAAACCTTAGAATTAATTAAATGAAAGGGGTGTTGCTGCTTTGCAGTAGTAATGCCTTTGCACTGCTGCAGCCATTCTCTTCTGTGTCCTGAACACCCAGGTTGGATTACATTAATCCTAAAGCTGAAGTACGAGTACCTGTGGAACAATCCTCTTGAAAAGAGGCAGCAGTGTGGAACATGAGGTTTCTTACCCTAGCACCCTTAAACTAGCAGAGAAACATGTATGTATATGCTTATGTCATAGCTACTTATTGGAAAGGATTGTTTTTTACAGTATTGTACAGCTTAAAGGTCTGTTTATTTCCCTCTATTAATCAAACATCCATTCAAAGAATATTTTGCATTCTGAATAAATTTATTTAATGATAGTTGAATTCATATTTCACTGGGCCGTGTTTGTTGTTACATGGCTTTGTGGAATGAAGAGCAAAAGCATTTAGGGTAGCTAACATTTTTCATAAGCCATGTGAAATGACTTTGTTTCTGCAGTGAGCAATCTTTCCAAGTGAGGAGTCAGTTGTGTATCGATTGAATGAAAGTACGCTGGCGACAGTCTTGAGTCTTGATCCATGTTTCAGAGCCCAAAATGTATTGCCTTGGATTTGGATTCCCTTCCATTGAGTGCATCCCTCAGGCACTGAGAACATATCCTTGCATTTCTTGCTTTTTTTTCAGTCTTATCCACCTGTTTGTCTTTAACGCTCTTTTCTGCTTTGTTTGTCTTTGGCTCCAGTTTCTCTGTTGGGAGACAAAGGAGCCTAGCTTCAATATAGGAAAACCTTTGTGTGTTGCCAGCTAAAGGCTCTTGTTCAGATTTTATTCTGCAGAACACAAATCCCCATGAAACCGGCTTCAGAATAAGACAGCCTTTGCTCTGCAGGGCCAGGAACTTCAGCATGATTTGTAGATCCTTGTTAGATTATTAAAAGCAATAGTTCATAGAGTGGCCTACTTAAATAAACTTTGCAGGTAGTCACAAGCGTACATGTTTGTTCTAATGGTTGTAATTACCCTAAGCTTTATGGTTTAAAAACATTCATTTTTTTCTGGTAACTAGTCAGAGCACATGGGCAGACGCTACATGTGTAGCACTCACTGGTTTATTAGATACTGTCCTATCCTACAACTGAAGTCTAAAATGACAGCTACAAAGTGTGCACCAGTCCACACTGAGGTGACAAGCGTATAGATGGAGAGCCCAGTGCCTTGTGAATCTGCACAGCAAAGCAGGTACCAAGAAACTCCACTGCATTCCTTCTCAGTGTGGAGTTTGCCTGAACCCTGTAGGGCCATTGAAATTCCATGGAGAAAGCTGATCCTGTAGTTAATTCAGAGAGCCAGGGTGCAGGACAGCTATGCTGCAGTTATGTAAGTAGCTGAGTAAGTTTAGTTACTCTTGCTAAAAATAAAAGGTTTCACTGTTCCACATTTCCCTTTTGTTAGTGTTCTTGTGCATTAGATCTGGCACTCATTAAATCTTGTATGAGTGATTACAGTTCACGTTCTGCCATGTGGGTTCGTTGCATAAGCTCAGGAAAGAATCCAAAAGGTGCTAGGAAAAGAGAAAGGTATCTTGCAGAACCACATGGCTGGGAGAGGCATTTTAGGGACCACAGGCTACGAGATTGCTCTCAGCTGCATCCAAAGCAGGAACATAAGAAATCTGTGATATAGTCTGCAATTAAATTATTTTCCTGAATAATAAAATAAGCATCTTAATGTACATATGTTAGCTCACTCACCGTGAGATGGGTTGATTATATAAAATATATATAATTCGTATATTTATCATTTTATATATTTAGTGTTTATAGCTACTTCTTTTTTTTTTCTTTTTTTTACTTACACCGTATTTATTTTAGAGCAGCACTTTCCTGTTAAGTATGTGGATGGTACTAAGGATAATAGTATGGCTTGAATTTGCAACACAGTTTTACAAATACAGACTTTTTTAACTCTCTGTCCTGGTTTAAGCACCCTCCTTCCTCCAGCTGCTTGTTTCTAGTCCTTTGCAACCCCTGTGTTTCACCAGCACACCTGTTCACAGAGCCATGTGACAACCTAAACTGGAGACTTGGTCTCGACTGAAAACAACTACAACAAAAAAAAAATCCCTTTTCTTCCCCCTCACAGACAGTGTCTGGGCAAACAGCTTTGTGTGACAGGGCAAAGATGAGATAATGCCACATAAGATGGTTTTTGCTGAAATAAATATTTATAGTATTATAGCCGCATTTGGAGCTTTCAAGTGCCAGTAAAGCTACTGTGGCTGATCAGACTGAGCTGATGAGAGTGAGCCTGCATTGCCAGAGCAGCTAAGCCTGTCTCCTTTCTCAGCCTGTGCTCTACTGTTTTTGCATGACATCCCGGCAGAAACCTATTGCCCTTTTTGTTGGCTTAGCTTTCTGCTGACTTAACACAGAAGCAGTTCAGCTCAGAGTCACAAAAACACCAGACCTGGTGCAGGAGAGGGTGAGCTGGGACAGCCAGCAGTGAGAAACCACTCTGTTGTGTAGACCCAATTGCTTGTGTGACCATGTGCCACGGCCAAGGCAAAAAAAAAAGATACCCTCTCAAAATGTTCTTTTAAAATTTATTTTTAAACCCTACTTTCTCTCTCTTGCCTGCATTGCCTGTTTCTGTGCTTGCTTTTCAGCTGGAATGGCATCGTGCTGTGCCTTTTGAGTAGTGTCAGGTAACAGTGATGTAGAAAGTCTGCTTAAAAAAAAAAAATCTAAATGAAGTTTAACCATTGAGCCCTGTTGTGAACTCTCCCTAACTGAAGGCATTCCCTGCTTCAGTTTTAGGTATCTGAGTGAATCACGCGCCCTCATTAAGTTTTAGATAGCTTAAACCTTTTAGCTCAGCTTTTCCTTTCTCTCTTTCCTGAGCCTTCTTGCTATGTACTGATAACTCAGTCGTTTTGCTCTAAGTCTGAGTTCCTTGTATGAGTTTTGCCACTGAACTTCAAGTGAAGTGCTGCAGCTGCCCTGGCTGGTTTGCACTTGTCTGTCCTGTCAGCCTTTTAGTGTTTCCCTGCAGATTCCCCCTGGCTCTGCTGCGAGCAAGAGTGGCCCACTGAGCATGGCTGCAGGCAGCCCCTGCATGGGGAGCACCCACGCCGTGGCAGTGAATGTACCCATCATCACCGCTGCCATGTCCCTGGAGCTGCAGGTTTTGTGGCTCTCTGAACTCAGGGCTTTCCTGAGCTGTCAGTGTGTCAGAAACTACTGCACTACACAATTCAACAGATTATCCCATCCATCTCTTTAATCCCTTGGTGTTTCAGCTGAAGAGAGGGGTTACTGTAAATCAGAAGACAAGTGAAGCATGAGTGGATCTTTGGAATCCTAAAGCAAAGTTCTTCTCAAGTTTGTTTTTCAGGTTTGGACTTTGTCAATGGCTTTCTTTGCTACTCCCGATAAGCATGTTGCATTCGATGCTGAGAGCATGCTGTGCTGGGCAACTTTGTCCTGGTGTGTTTTATCAGGTGACAAGAGGGGAATCCTCTTGTCAAGCTGTTGCTGGCTTAAGGAAAGTCCACTTTCTGTTTCTTTCTTTAGTTGGTACACTTGATGTAATTGGAAAGAATTTGTAGAAGCAGTAAATTTTTATAAGCTGAGTAATTGACTCTTTTTATTGTGTTGGTACTCTGTTGGTTAGAGTAAGCTAATGATGCTAGCTGTTCTAAGTATCTCTTCAGTACATACAAAGTTGTATTTCAAAGGGTATCCATTTTACATACTCTCAGAGCAGACACTGTTTAACAAGTTTATAAAGCACCTTATAAAAATTGTATGTGTTTAATACACTAAGTGAATAATCTTCAGTAGATTTTTTAATGTCATAAGACACTTCAGTCCATTTTTTAGTGTACTCTTTTTCCAAAAAAGGAAATAAAGCCCAAATACTTTGGCTAAACTTCTTTTGGCACCACTAGTACATGTGATAGTATTACATTTAAATGTCAAGTTCAAGGATTTATTTTTAATATCTTTTTGCTTGATACCATTAGAAGGGGATTCCATGCAATGACCCTCCAGAAAGCTTTAATTTTTAAGAATCTGCCCAGCATCTTTCTAGCTTGCATTTAATTAATCTCTGACTTCTTCACTGTTATTTTCACAAAGAAACCCCAAATTGTACTGAGATTGCATTCCAATATTTTGCTCTCTGAACGATGTGGCTTTTCTTGTTAAGGTGTTAAAGCAAGGCTAAGGTTTCACAGTATGGGGTGGTTGACAGCATTATCAGGGTAGGTGTTACTTGCCTACTCTGATTGGTGTGTACTACAAACTAGAAAAAGGATGTTCAGAACTTTACAGTGCTTTCTCTGACCCCAGTCATAGTGCAGCTGCTCAAGCAGCTGTGCTGGGCACAACTGTGACAGTGGTGGGGAGGGGGAGGGAAGGTGATACCGTGTTAGTTGGTATTGCTGTGAGGCTCTTAAAGTCATGGTCTAATAATACAAGTCTCAGTGGTACCACAAACTGCAAAATAAGGTACCATTACTGCTAGAAGATCCATGAATCTGTGCCGTTCACTTGAGAGTGGTGGTGCTGTTCACACCCAGGCTGCCCTTTTTATTGCTTTCCTCACAACTGCTGAGGTAAAAGTAAATTCCATTTCTTTCACTTGTTGTAAAGTGGAACAAAAAAATTGTCTCCTTCTTCACACTTTTAAAATCTTAGCAACTTTTCTTACCAGTAAGCAGGAAAGTCTTCAGAGATGAGATATAGTGTAATGTGCTTTTCTTCACTGGCATGAAGTCAGAGTTCCTGAAAGCTGAATTTACTTACTGCCTTGTCACAAATAATCTGGGTGCAAATCATGCTTGCTTGTAGCTTGCTGCAACTGGAAGTCAGGTGACAATGATTTAAATTACTGTCTATTTCTATTGCAGAAAGTGCTTAAAAAACTCTTGAAATAATTTATGAATTATTATGTGAAATGAGAATCAACCCTTTTCTTTTATTTTTGTGTGTTCAGAGTCCTTAACAAAGTTCTGACTCCACCTTGTCACTGCAGGTTTCTATAAATTTTTTCTTCTGCTCTTCCGTAAAATAAAGCTTTTCAGAAGGAAGATTGAGTAGATGAGAGCTGTCCTGAATGTTTTTGTGTGTAAGGAAGCATTCTAGCATTGACTTCAGTATCATATGTCACTGTATTTCAGAGCTGAATTAATTTGAAATCATATAAATTATGCAAAGCTGAACTCAGAACTGAAAGTTGGTATTGATCATGAACTATTGAATTATGTCAAACCCATATTACACTTGGCATAAGAAAGTGATATTTTGCCCAGTCAGGAGAGGTAGTGCTATTTAGAAGACAAAACCTCCTAAATTATGGACTGTCTTGTAGTGAGATTTTACCTTCTTCCCTTTTAAAAAAAATACGCCTAAAAACGTGTTAGAAATTCACTAAGTCTTTCCTTGCTACAAAGCATATTTGTAAATGTTTGTTCCCAAATCTGCTGTTTATATCCAGAATTGCGAGGGACAATTTAGAGGAATAAAATAACATGTGATTATAAATCATCATCCATTTAGCTGAGTTCTCTGCTTTATCCGACAAGCATATCAAGTGATCTCCTTCATAAACTGTCTGAACTCCGGTTTGAAGCTAGCTAGGATTTTTAACTCTTGCTGCTGGTGAGCTGGCTGGGTTGCCATGGCCAGTTTGGACTCATTTGTTCTTTTTTTAGTAATACTGTGTTACAGCTTAGTCCTCTCTTTCTGAAGTGGTAATTTTTGATAATACTGTCTCTAACTATTCAAGCTCACATTTTCCATAAATCACGATGATTGACTTAGTACTGCTAGGCTCCCAGACTCCTCCCTGCTGTTTGCCAGTATGACGTTCCCAAACCACAGGTCAGATTTTTGTTGTTTTTCTCCAATGGCAGTAACTCTTTACTAATAACTTTCATTCTTCTTTTCTTCGTAAATCCACAGGAATGTTTTCCTGTGTGATATGCTTTCGAGCTTTGTTGTTGCCAATAAACTCCATCAGTGTTCCTCAGTCTTTCTGCTGAGGTGGTTTAACAAATAGTAAATGAGAGCCCTGGGTCTGGTCCTTTCTCCTGTCCCGCAGTTCTCATGTGGTGGCTGCCTATTCTCTCCCTTAATCATGTAGTTATGGTCCTCTAGCCTTGCTGACAGACTCCTGTGTATTGCTGTAGCAGGTTCTTTTGTTCCTCATCATTGATGAGATGTTGTCGTATTTTCATCACTGGAGAAAGCTTTTAATCTGGCATAGCCTGCCTCTGGTAGACAAAGGTTATATTTCTTACTTGTTTCAATTTTTTTTTTTAAGTTATTCTCCTCTTAAAAATCTGTTTGGAAACCATCAAGCCTGTAGTCACTCAGATTTCCCCCCATTCCTCGCACATTACTTGAAAATAGGTTTTGATACTTTTCAGGTACAAGGCACCAAAAGAAAAGGAACTTATTTAAGATGTTGGTACAAGCTTTGCAGTTTGTTTTTTTCTTCCTCTTCCGGGATTTTGAAAATTCTGTTTCACACTTTATTAAGAGCAGTGCATTCAGTTCTTGTGTACTTTTTAATACATTACAGTAACCTCACATCCTTCGCTTCCATTTTTTAATTTGTGGGGCTGAAGACTCTTGTAATTTGTTTGCATTTCCTTTGCAGGCTCTGACCCTTGTTCTCTAGCATAGCAGCTCACTCTGTCTTTTCCTCTCTTTTAGAGCTTGTGTAATTAGTAGTGACATTATCTTCAATCCAAAAAGTCCACCCTGCAGGATAGCAGAGCTGTTTATTTGACTGCCTTTCCTCCTAGTGACTAGAAGTTACCACTGTTCTCAGGCCAGATTTCGTGTGAGAGACCAGGCATTTTAATTGGTACATTTAGAGAAGTAATGGGTGGTTTCAGTATGAAGAAAGAAATTTTAATGGTTACATGTCAGAAAATAATTAAGAGATAGCGTGGCCTTGTCACAGTTATTTTCAATGGGGTTTTTATTGTTTCCGGGTGGATGGATGCTGCTCTGTGCCTCACTGGAAAAGGAATTAAATGGTTTTCTCACAGACTAGGAGCTGTGAAGGGGCACATGTGTGTTGGTTGTGTGCTGAATGAAGTGTCACATGGTGACTGAGCTGGCTGGGTCACAAACAAGCAGAGAGCTGGACATGCATAGCTTGTTTGAGAAATCCATGTTTTCTTCCCTCATAAGAGTTTTCAGAGTAGACCAGAGATGCAGTGAAGTAGTGTTTGGGATGGGTTTGAATGGCTGGGGGATGTGCTGTGATGATGATGGGGAGGCAGGAAGGGTGGTGTGAGTGTTCCTTCTGGCTGGCTGGTAACAGGAGCTGGCTAGCTCCTGAGGAGCTGGTGCTGTGAGGAAACCTGTACTGCCTCCTCTTTCTGGCCCAGTGAGACAAGGAGACAAAGCTGCCAAGTCCATGGCTTGCCGCCAGCAGCACACAGTCTCTGATGAGTTCTCCCAGTCTGTCATGTGGCTGTGGCGCTGCAGTGCCTGACAGGAGCCATACATCTTATTCCTGCCTCCATCCTTGACTGGCTTTCTGGCCTTAAGCAAGTAATTTCAGCCTCTATGCCTGCACATATAATCCCATTCTTCCTGATGTGTATTTTCAGTTTACAAACTTTCTTGGGGGCAAAAACTGTCTCACCATAGCAAAGGGGAAGATGACAAGCACTGCTGTAACAGGAACTTCAAGGTAACAGGGCTTTTGTAGAGCCATGGCAGCTGCCAGTACTTAAGCATGCATCAGGAATTAACTTACAAGCTGAGACGGTATTTTAATGTCCTGTATGCTGACCTCTTCTGCAACATGTTAGAGATTAACACAACTCTTTCCTCTAGCAGTGATATTCATAAACTAAATGGAGTGTACAACTGTTAAAGGCTATCCATTATTCTCAGTCTCAGGATAGTTACCCAGAGGTAAAAATAGATAGGAAGGATCTGTCATTCATTCAGAAAGTGGAGGCACTGCCCAGTTCCCGATAAATAAAATACCATTCTACTGAGCAGAAACTGATGACATTGCAACTTCTGGTTATTTTCCCTTCCCTCCCCAAGTTAGCAATCTTACCTAGTTTTAAAACTCCCAACGCCTAAGAAGCAGTTCCTTTTGTTCTCTCGTTACCTACTGGTTGTATTGTTTTCATTTATAAAAAGAAAAGAACCAGGGGTTAAAAAAATTGCAAACAGTAAAACATCATGTATGCTAGGAAGTTCTCTTAATTCATCACTTGGCAAAGGAAATAAAAGCAGGCTCCCTAGCTAACAGTGTTACTTTTGCTTAGGGTTATTTGGCAGAAAATCCATCATCCTCTCTCCATTTGTGAGTATTTCATACTGACTTACACCCTTTAGCAAGGGTCAGCAGGGCAGAGTATGCATAAAGAGTTCAAGTCCCATTTCAAAGGCTGAATTTTAATTTTAGTGGATGGTTTATTTTTAGTATCAGTTGAAAATGTTAGCTCTTTATTAGACTTTTGGTTGGTTGGTTTACTGACCTTTTGATAGTGAAACCTAATGTTCTTTTTATGGACAACTTGTATAAGAATTAGGTTTCTTCAGATATTTGCATCATGTTGGAGAAACCAGTGTTTGCTTTTTATTTTCTGACTCGTTCTGAATCTGCAAGCAGAAGTGCTTTGTTTTCTGAAAGCTTTTATAATTAAAATTGTTAATAATGTACACATATGGAGGGGGTAATGTTTCTTTATTTACTTTGTGTATTTACTTTTGGAATGGCTGACTTAATTCGTCAAGACTTCAGAGAAGTCAATACAAATGTGGAATGTGGAAAGGACATAAATACATGTATTTCCATTTTTGATTATGGTAATTATAGTAGGCAAAGTTTTAATATCATCTAGACAAGTTTACATTTTGCAGAGTTTATTTTCTGTTTTCCGCTAGTATTTCATAGACTCAGGCACACTGAGAGCTCTGTTAACAGGTGTTTCAAAAAAATATTGTTTAAAGCTGTACTTTCTTATTCAGGATCAGAACTCTGATATGTTTTCTTCTCATCCTGTGCTGCACTTTCTACCAGCCCAATTAAAATAATGTGGTTTGGGGAAAAGGTTAAGATTATGTCTTTAGATGTTCCTGGAAGGAAAATGCAGATGCTAAGGGTTCCAAATATTTTTATTTACAGATGGTTTGTTTTGCCTCAGAGATGAAGTACTGTATGGTAACGCAATATAAAAGAAAAACAGTGTGATTTCTCTAAAAATATACTAACTTTAAATTGTTGTTTTGTTCAGGTGTTTTAGTTTTCAGTCAACAAACTATGTATTATTGTATGTTGGGTATTTTAACAGAAAACAGTTACAAAAAAATAGTTATTTCTCTTTGAAAACAGAAAGTAAGTTTGTTTACATATCTGATCTTATCACCTAATGGGATTAGCTTTAAAGAAAAGTTCAAGAATTCATGTCTAGGGATGCAAATTTGTTTCTAAAGCATTTTAAAACATCTTAATGAGATTGCAAATAATGCCCAGTTATGTATGGCCAGTATGATTTGTTAATGGGAAGAGTGGTGTATTGGCAAATAGCCAAAGTGCTTTTGAAGGTCAGATGTTGACAATATTTGAGAGTGTTCTCTGATTCTATAAAATAATACATTAAAAGAAAAGATTAATATCCTAAATGGTATCTCAGGGTCAGTTTACTGCTCTGACCTTGTAATTTAATTTTTGCAGTTTTATAAAACTGCTGTTTAATTAATCTGATTTGATTGAGAAAACAGATTATATTCGAGTACGGTGAGAAAAAATGTAGGTTACAGCCTTTTTTATATTTTGGGTGGCCTACTTGTCTTTTTATATGGTGGGCCTATTTTTTGGTCCCTTTATCGTCAGCTTTCTATGCTGACAGCTTTATTGAAGCTGACAGTCTCGAGCTCTTCAACTTTGCTACCTGCAGGAATAAGGCACATGCTTCTAATGTATTTTCAGCTTGGCACTGGCTGCAAGCTCTGAGTGGGAATGAGGCTTCAGGGACAAGCAGATGCTTTACGTGCACGAGGACATGGTATCTTTGTGCTGCCTCCATCTACTGCATCTCAAACAGAGCTCCCAAGAGACTGAGTAACAGCTTCATAAATCAAGGGTTGCAGGTTCAGCCTTTCCAGAAGCCAGTTAGGAATTCAGTGTACATTTTGGGGTTCTTCACTGCACAAGGAGTAAGAAAGCACAAAAATGTAGGGGAGGGCTAAAGGATGATAGAGTAGCTGAGATGACAAGATGATGGGCAATTATGAAGAGGAACTGAAAAAAAAATAGTTTATAATCTGTAGTATGGAGAGATCAACTAATAATGTAGAAATATTTCAGAAATGGTAATGGGTAGTTTGCAATGGCAATTTTCTTGCCCTGATTATATGAATTGTGGTCAAGTGGATAAATTCACAACAGGCATTAAAGAGTTGGTTTAGCCATGAGCAGTTGAAAGGATTTGTCTTGTAAACCAGCAGCATTAGGGTTTGGTTTGATTTTGGTTTTGACCGCATTTTTAATTAGGAATTCCATGTATGAAGATAGGATTTGTTGGTGTGTGACCTTAGTACCTTCCCTCTCCTCAGTTTGTAATTCTTTCTGTAAGATAAATTATGCATGACATCATATCATTTAACAGACATAGTTATCTTCCACAGCAATTTTAACCAGTTGAGTTCTTTTTTCTTATCAAAAAATTATAGGGTAAACAGTAAATACGTATTAATAAGTCTGTCAGAGATCATCAGTCTTACACTTTGAGTAGAAGTTCAAATAACAGTTTTGTATATTTTATTTCAAAAGTACAGGTGATTGCAGCCAAACTAATGCCTACCTGCAAAAGGTATCGGAGAGCTTACATCTGAAAAGCTTCCATGATTTCCAAAGTTGCTTCTGCTGCATTTCTTCACGTATGTGGCTATTTCATGAAGTCTTGCAGCACAGTGGGCTTTACCTGCCTGCTTCTTTTACCCTCCTCTGCTCTTCTGTGGCTTATGCTGCATGTTCTCACTACTAGGCATTATTTCCTGTCTCTCAAAATACTACTGACAGTACCTGGCATTCTCTGTCTCCGTGGAATGTCTTTCTGTTTATTGATATCTTAAGTTTTGTGTGCGTATGGTACATGTATTGCACTCTGTGTAGAATAATTTCCACTCTCACAGAGCTCTCTAGCAAAGCTCTTGGGATGGTCTTGTAGAGTAATTTACAGCCTTTGCATCAGATGATTCACTACGCCATTTTTACATCAAGACAAACTGCTAATGCAGGGGAGTACCCTTCTTCATGGGAATACATAACAGGAGATGCCATTTTTCCTGAATTTCAAAAACATGTCGTTGTTCTGTCAAGAATAGTGTTGTTGGTGTCCTCTCCCAGGCCAATCACGAAAGGAAGGCATCCTGTCTCCTAGCAGAGACTTAAGTGGAATGAAATAAAACCAGAACCTGTTTGTCCTTCTAGGAGAAGGGTTTCCTACCTGTGTACACAGAAAAGACAGTGCCTAAGCCATGGACAAAACCATTATCATTATAAGCGAGTGCTCCCTGGGATTTTAGAATGGCAGAGTGGAGAATGCTTCTCCAAGTGTGTGCCTGGTGCAGAGTCAGGGGGGAGTTGTACCGCGGTGGCTGCCCAGGGCGAGTAGCTGCATGCACTGTGGGGTGGGCTTACACGGCCGTGATGGATGACTCTGTGCCTGGCGTGCCTCGGGTGATTGCGCAAGTGACAGGAGCATTGATCATCGTGGTTCAGCGGCCCTTTGTTGTGTGGCATTCGCCGCAGCCTCGGCCGACACCGCTCTTCTGCTGTCCGTGCACAGATGCTTTTGTTTGGTGATGGGAAGGGGGAGAAGCGCGGGCAGCTGGCCGAGTGATTCCCTGGGCTCCCCCCTCTCCCAGCCATGGCCGTCTGAAGGCATTCGAGAGCACCCACAGCCCGGCTTGTGGTGGGAGGTTCTGCTTAAATGGGTTTTCTCTCTGAGTTGAGATAGGCTCTGGCGGTAGCTTGTCTGGCTGCAAAAATTCTGTATTCCTCATTCACTACCTGTATCATCACTTATTGCCCAATTGTATTTCTGCTGCTCTTCAGCAAGTATGTCTTCTTCCAGGGTGGTTTGTCTTCACCCAGTGGTGGTTTGTCTCAAGAATAGAGTTCTTTGCATCCCTTCTTTCCTTTTTCACAAAACAGTGCAATATCGGTGCTAAAGCGGGCATTGCTTCATGACCATTTGATGAAATGCTTAGAACTTTTCCAGGCAAGAAATTTTCAGGCTCTCTGCCTGCCCCTTGAAGTTAGTGTTTTCCAGATGCTTGCAACATGAATTCATGTTCAAAGTCCATTTTCAGTAGCTTTTTCAAGGGGAGTGTAGAAGGACCCAAAATCTGAGAGCTCAAGAGAAGGCAGTTTCCCTTTGACGAAAGGTGTATTGGTGGCAGGAGCTTCAGCCAACCCGATCTTTTTAAAGTGAAAGTAAATGAAAGTTTGGTAGTGAGATATGCATTGAGTAACATGGTTTGAGTGTGGTGAAATTTATTTTAAGCCCTTACGGGAATACTGTGGGTACCATAAGTTAGTACACTCCTTGGAGACTTGTAGAAGAATAGCTTTAAATGAAGATCCATCAGTGCTGCTGTTAATTATTCCTTCCACCCAACCCCAAATAAAAAAGTGGTGAGGTTTTAATTTTGTAATTACCAGAAGACTAATAATTCTTTTGCCAAAGGCCATGGTGATCTTTAAAGTATGTAATGTAATTGTCTTATTCCTGTGCCATTAATTGTGCTCCAAATGTGGTCATTTGTCTTATGAGCAAATGTTACTCTGTTACCTCAAAGAAAACGTGCTATGAATGGTGAAAAGATGCAACCAAAAATTCACAGTTCTTTTGTTTGATTTTTTCTGGTTAATGGTGTAAGAGAAGGAGGTTGCAAGAGGGGGGACTGTGTATATTTGGTGAGTGTATTCAGCTACGCATTACAATTCATGTCAGGGCCCAGCACTTAGCCTGTGAGTTACAGGTCTTTACATGAGTATAGGACACAGAAATTAAGAGAGAGTGACTGTAAAACCCAGCAGGCTTAGCTGAGGGATTCAAAGAAACATGTAGCCCATGAAGCCACATTTGGCTCACTTAATTTCTATTAGAATGAATCATTTGTGACTTGTAAGACATCTTCTGTTTTTTAATCTCTAGTAATAAATCTAAATAATGAGCTCATTACTAGCGAGCTGCAAGAAAATGTCAGATTTTACATTTGAGCATCTCAATATGGTTTGACAAGGTGGCTAGGGAAGAATTAAGTTTTCTACTGCTGAAATGTATCTTCCTTCCTTCCCTTGCTTCTGCTGCTTGTTAGAACACGTTCCAATACTTCTCTGGTCTTCAACTCATTCAAATACAGCCCAGTGGAAAAAATTACAATTTTTTTTTTTCTCTGTGTTTTTTTATGTTTTCACTTTCTGTTCAGCAAATTCCAACAGTTTACCTTCCAATTAAATGAATGTCAAAACAGTCTGGGGAGCAGGGACAGAGCAGGAGAGAAAGGTAGAAGACTGAAGAATGAGCAGGAATTACCCTTTCAGCAAGGCTGGGTGCTCGTTTGGTTCAGCCACAGTGTAAAATCATGCCCTAAATTGGTGGTTTGGAGGCAGGAATCACTGCAGTTGCACTTCTGTGTATTTTCAAGGTGGGGAGGCAAACAGAGCTGTGGAAATGTGCAGAGCATGCTTTCTGTCACACAGGGCTACCCTGTCAGCTCCTGGAGTTTTCAGTTTGACTCCCACCCGAATTTAAAATCCAACATCTGCAGCGTACATGCGTAAACAGGCCTTTAACACCTACAAAGAGGAATTGTATCCTTAATTGTCAGAGGATTGAGATTTAAGAGTTTTCTTCACCTGTCTGGCTTGTAGTAAATAAATGAACTTTCTGCAATTCTTTTCTGTCTATAGACTGGGAATAATCTATATGAGTCATTGTGCCTACTCTTTGTTTAATGTACAGGATGCTCTTGGAAAGTTAACTGCAATTGATATTAAAAGTGAGTAACTGTGAGAGGTTATTAGGTAACCTTTAGTTTCTCATTCAAAGCTGCTCTGCATTTCAATGGTAAAATTACTTTCTTATGGAAAAAATAAATGTTTCTGAGGAAAAGATTGAAATAGCTTGTTATGGAGTCCCAAGGGAATCAGCACTTAATTTAAGTGTATTCCTGGGAGCCAAGTTTCCTGTGCAGCCCTTGCTGCCAGGACACAGTGACTGTTAGCCGAGGCCTGAGACTCAGCCAAAGGAGATAATTCTCCTTTGAAGGAAGGCAGAATGAATTGCCATATCTGCTGGTTCAGTCAAAAGCATGAATTGTGTGTCAACACTCAGAAACCTCCAGTGCCCAGACCTCGGCAGGGCAAATACCGCCCTGGCATCTTTCTTTAGCAAAGGGTGGGAAGTACCCATTACATCCAATCAGCTTGTTGTCTGTTAAACTTAGGGCGAATATTTTTTCTATTACCTTTCTTCTAGACCTCACAACAACACCACAGAATTTGGACAACCAATACAAAGTATTTTCTTCATGGCATAGAAAATGTTCAGGCTTAACATATTCATACATAGTTTTCTGCTGGACTTTGTGTTCAGCGGTGGTAGCAGTGAGTTCCTGTGTTCCATGACATCTGAAAATGCGTGGAAAGAAAAATGAACAGGAAAACTCCCTCTGTTGTGGGGGAGGGGAGGGGGAAAAAAGTATCTGTTACATTCCAGAATCAGTCATAATAATGGAAGTTCACATCAAATAATTGCTAGAGTCAGAATGGACAAACATCTGGCTTATTCATCCCTAGCTATACTAATAAAAATATGATATCCTGTTAGAGAAATCACTAATCATCCTCGTTTATTTTGGCGATTGCGCACATTGGTATTTTTCACTTTAAAAAGAATGTATCAGTACTTTATAGCTAACGTATCTCCAGTTCCAGGTTCACAGTTCATGTGCTTCTGTGACTTTGAACTCTTCCTTTCCTGAGTTTACCAGCAGACAGCTGCACCAGAACAGATATGTTTACGTGTGGGGAGTAAATGGCAACTTGCAGCTCAGAGTTTCCATTTCCTTTTACATTGTTCAGGATTCCAGGCTCACAATTCATCCTCAAGCTTCGCCTCATGTGTGTGCATCTGACTTGGCCCTTTATTGTACAAATGCTTTATTTTGACACTGATTTGTTGATACAAAGGGCTGACTAGGGAAAAGCTACTTTCACTAGAAATTACCCTCAGTATGCATGAAGTTCAATTGTGGGTGAAATAGCTTTTTAAAAAATATTCTAAACATCACTTTCTGTAAGGCTTTTACACACTATATCAATGTAAGTCTAATGTGGAACCACTTTATGCAGCTTTAGCAAGATAGATGTATTTTTAGATGGAGGAAAATCACATTTTGTATTAAGAATGATGGTGAAATCTGATTAGCTGCCTAACACACGACACTGTGTATTTAAGCTATTGTCATATGTAGGTCATTCCCAGATGTCCTTGGTAAGGCAGTAATTACATGAAGGAGGTTATGATAATTATAAACAAGAAACAAAGCCATCAGAATGATTTGTTCATTTGCCTGAACCCTGAAGCAGAATTACAGACTCCAGTGAAGAGTTCGTTCTGACTTTACACCACCCGACAGACTTATCTCTGCTGTCTAATTTCACCCCTATGGGCTGCTTCTTCCTCTTTTGTACCTAATTTTGATATTTTGGCGTCTTGCTCTGAATGAAAACCATGGTTTATTGATGATTTTGGTATCAGGAGTGAGTGAAGTAGATGTTACCTAAATGATGTCTAGAAAGGCCTGTAGTAACTGTGTGTTGTGTTTTGCCTACCAGCTTTTTGAACCAAGATCCCGTAGTTACCCTGATGTGTTAGAATGAACTGCTTTTGGTCACGCTCACGTGGATATTTTATGAGAACAAATTATTTGACCTTATTTGAGCATTTTGATGCAGTTTACTTCTGATATATATATATGTGTAAATTAATTGCTAGATTTGGCCTCTAACTCACTCTTAACATAATGTAATGATGGTGCACTTCTGATACATGAAATTTTAATTTTTAGTCCTCGTTCCAATGTTCTTTATTATGCTTAGGCTCTAAAACTGAGGCATAAAATCAAACAGGTTTGCACTTTAGGTTTTGCACTTTATACGACCACACAGTGAGAGTCCAGAGAACTGTACTGACTGAAAATTGCACCCAGAAGATAATCTTTTAGCACTTGTCCAGCTCATCATTGAGTCTTGTCAGTGCAAGGAGGGGATCCAGAACGGAAATCAAGGCCTGGGACTGTAATAACAGTGATCTAGGTCAGTATATGTTTGCCATGGAGTTGTGTTCTCAGCCTGGAAGTGCAAATACTTCTTTGTTTTCTGTGAGCTCGCTGAAGGCAGATCATTTACCTCTTTACTTTCATTAAAACTGCATTAGAACTGTGTTTGTGGCCTGGAAATCAAAGCAAGCAGTTAACACCATGCTGGTACCTATTACAAACCCCCTGCTTGCTTTCAGGGCAGCATCCTGGGTAGCCATGATTCATGGGGCTGGGAAATGGTCGCTTGGCAGGGCACGGGATAAACAGGCATCCAGGGAGAGGAGCTGAAGCTGGGCAAAAATGTATAGGCAGGTAGTGGTGCTTGTATCATAAACTGTTCTTCAGTTGAAGTACAGCAGACCACAACTACTTGAGTAGATGTTTGTTGCCCGAAATTTATGTAAGTTCGCCTGTAATCTGTAATTCTCTTCTATTGATAAACTGTGTATGAGAAATTATTATCAAAATAAACGGACCCGTCTATTACTTTAATTTGCTGTTGTTACATGTGAAGTGATTAGCTCGCCGTATACTACTTTCAATTTCTGTTGTTACGTTTAAAGTGATTAGCTGGTTTATCTCATGATCACTAAATGCAGAATAGTTTGAAACTTCCCGTTCATAGTCTGGGTTTTTCACTGATGCTTTCATTTGAAAGCAGGAAACAATCTGAAAGTAATTGTATTAAGTGTTTCAGTGCAAAGATTTTGAAATATAATAGCTTGGCATATTGTTCTATCTTCTTACTATTCCTTGGAGGAAATAAAATGGAGTTGCAACTTTCATCCAGGCAGCTTTTCTACTACATCCTGTTTCCTTCCGCACACTGGAGAAAGCAGTGACGTTCGTCTCCCTTTCCTCCACTTCCAATGAAAAAATCCCATTCTCCACGTTGTAGCGCTCACTCTGGTAAACTCTGAGACAGTATTTGGGATGTCTAGGCAAATGGAAATGTTGCCCTCCATATCAAAGGAAATAATGCAGGGAATGGAGGAATATTCACAGCCCTGGCTGCTTGGACTGCCCAAAGGGTGGCTTGCTGTGCAAGCAGTTGCTGTGGAAGGCTGACGTCTCTGCTTTTCTCCCAGTGAAAGGCAGGCTTGCAATCCCCCCTTTCTCAAAGGGAAACTGACCCTTGAAAAGGCTTGGCATGAAATGGATTAACTCCCTGGAAACTTTGTTTGGAAATGTTAGGAGACTGCTATGTATATGTCCTGGAAATCTCTGTAAGAGACAAATTATTTTCCCACCCTCTCAAGCACTTGGTAGTTTATCTGTTGTTTATATTAAAGATTGATCGTGGTTATATATTCCTAATTCAGGGTTCTCATTAATCACCCTATGCCACATAAGAGACTGGAGAAGAAGAATGAGGGTTACTGGAAAGCAGAAATGTGATCCCTGGCTCTGCTTTTAATGTGACTTACCCTGACATTAGCTTTGCTCCTATGAATTACTGCGTTTGTGTAAACATATTTCCTTTCTTCCCCCCACCC
>VZRR01006558.1:155002-187301 GCA_013398015.1 Oreocharis arfaki | reverse complement strand
CCCCCCCCCCCCCCCCCCATGTTTGGTGTGTCTGTTTTTCTCAGGGCTATTTAGAAAAAGATGATATACTTATTACAGTGATTGAGGAGAATGTTAACCACGACACTTGCCATGTTACTATTTCAAGAGGTCCCTGCTCTCCCCAGCAGGCCCAGCCCCTTGTTTGCTGCCACTCGCTGCCTCTCCCAGCCCCAGCAGCCATTTCCTCCCTCAGAGCAGATCCAGGCAATTGTTTCAGCCTGTGCAAAACGAAGAAGAGGTGGAAAAGGACCGGTGGGGTTAGGACAAATGCACAAAGGCTGGGACTTCCTAAAGCACATAGGCTGCCAAGGCTGGGATATTTCTGCCACAGCAACAGAGCAGATCTGTACCTCCTCCTCCTTGACCCTGCTGAAGGTTGCCAACCCTGAAATGTTCAATCAACTGTTTGTGGTCCCTTCCCCTCCTAAGTGTGAGAGACAAAACTGCTGGCAAGAGGAGAAGAAAAGGGAATTTATGAGTTTTTACAAGTTGATTTGGGTTATGAGAACATGTTGCCAGCCCTGCTTGGAGTCAGGTCCATAAGCCTCTGGAGCAAGCTATTTTCCTGCTCTGACTTGTCTGCCTGAAAGTCCCTTCACATCTTTCGGAGGTGTGCATTGAGCCCAGCCCTTTAATGTGTTCTGGTGGGAAATTGTTGCATCAGCGAATTTTCAGCCAACAGGAGATTTAGTCCTTTAAATTTTTTATTTGCTGCACGCTTGTCCTTGTCTATTATAAAGAAATTACTTGGATTTTAAAAGAAGCAATTGAAATAGTATCTATTTGACAAATCAGAACAAATTTGCTCTGAAGAGACTGGTATCATTTAATATGGATTATCTTCTATTTATTTGTAGCTCCACTAAACATACTTTGCCAGGTATATCCTAATTCTGCACAGATTTTTCTCTTGAGTCATGTTACATTCATGTCTGACTTCCTTGGTGCAAAATTCCATTATTAAATTCATTATTTAACAGCATAGTCAACATTGAGATAGGACTGTAACTGCTGGTTTGTGTTTATAACTTAATATCCTCTCCAAAAAAGCAAGAGATCACCAGAAGGTCTGCAAACCTAGGAGAATTTAGGTCCATTAGTTGAGATGAAAGCACGTCTTTAGTGAAACCAAAGGAGGAGGAATAATATAGGAAAGTCCTATATCTGTGAGAATTTGCAATCATTTTACACATAATTGAGCAGAAACATTGATTTTAGAGGACTAGATATTTTTAAAATACTTTGGTTCAAACTAATTCTGATTGCTTGGTCCGTCCCCCCCATGTAACTAGCTTTGATGGCATATTGTACATATCAAGAATAAGAGAATTTATTTCTGAGTTGGGAATAGGTTTTTAATCAGACTCAGTTATGTAAATAGACCTCTATTTGAAAGTTCATTCAAAACTGAGTACTGGTGTGTATTTAAGAGCACTGTATGCTAAAGCAGAAATATCCCCCAGTGTTTAACCAAAAGCATGTTTAATGTGTGGTTTTGTTTTGTTTTTTTAATGTTTAACAGTAACTGAAGCTGGCTTTGGTGCTGACATTGGGATGGAGAAATTCTTCAACATCAAATGCAGAGCGTCTGGCTTGGTTCCCAGTGTAGTTGTACTTGTTGCTACAGTGAGGGCTTTGAAGATGCATGGAGGTGGGCCAAATGTAAGTTTTTGCACCTTTCTTGGAAAAATCAAGTTGTTGCTAATATTTGAAATAAGTAAAATACCTTGATTTAAGAAATATTTGGGCCAGTCTATGGGGCAGTATTTAGATAACCCTTCTGAGAAACCTCGTTATATAGATGCTATCTCTAAAGTTAAGGCACAAATGAAAGAAGAGGGATGAAAGAGCTGTGGAGAAGTACTGTGTCTTGCAGAGCAAGGGAAGTTTGTTGCATTTTAAAAAAAGCTGTAAGATATAGATACATATATTCTTTTCCATGCCATTTGAAATAGCAGTTGTAAGTGCACTGAAGTCATCACAGGCTGGGAAATTTGACGGCCAAGGAGGAATGAGAAGAGTTCAAGTTGCAGCATGTGAGTGGAAGTAGAGAACATTGCTGGTGAAGGTTTTTCCCTCCACTAATGGGTACCCCTTATGTCCTTTTATTTTGCTCAGATTAATTCCCTCAGGGATGCTGAAGTAACTGATGAAATTTTGAAAGCGTTTTCCTGGTGTACCAAGAGTCACCAGTGTATCATTTCTTGCTCTCTGAGCCACGAAGAGACTTTACAGATTACTGATTGTAGAAAAGCTCCTCAAACATGTAATCAGATCAGACACTGGTAGCCAGGCAGACAGACACTTAACTCCTAGGAACACTTTCATCTGCCCAGCAGCATGCTAGAGAGTGATGCTGCCAAGGAAACAGTCACACTGGGTGAAAATACCAGAGCTGTTTCCACAGCCACAAAATTTTAGAATGCATTGTTTCCCTTACAGCTAATCATCTCTAAGAGTTAAAGCTGAGCTACCCTTTCTCAGTCTTTCAGGTTGATATAATGATTTAACTTTCTGTCATTTTAGTCCACTTCTAATACTTGTTTTCTTTATTTTGAGTTATATCTCTCCATCTCTATCAAGGCAGGTATATTTTCACGTGTTATCACCTAATCTTGCAAAAATGGGACTTAAATATGTCTTAATAACTGTCTCTATTTCTGTCTCACTTGTGTCCTTAGAAGTTTAAAGCTTTTTGTTTGTTTACAAATGTGATACATTCATCACTGAGGCATGTAGAGTACCAGATACTTTTACTGGGAGGTTAACTATAAAGTGGACTAATGCTAGAGACAAAAGCGAGTAAGTCTGGTGCCTGGGACTGACGTTATGTGGTCCTTGGAGACTCAGTACAGTACCCCAGTACCATGGTGATGCACTTTGCATGCATACCTTTGTGCTTTCCAGCAAATCACTTGCATGCAGTTCCTTGCCGTGGGCAGTAATTACAGGACACTCAAAGATTATGTTCTTCTGTGTTGCTGTTACTTCTTCAGCGGTTGGAAGTTGCTGCCTATTGTCTTTGCACTGCTGGTGTGCTGTAACAACATGTGGAATGAGATCCAGCTGCCTCCCCTTGTAGTCTTTTGCAACTAATTGCTGAGGCACGACCTGTGTCTTGCTGCCCAAATACAAGAGGAAGCGTTGCTATTCTTTGTGTACTGGTGCAA
Organism: Oreocharis arfaki; assembly: GCA_013398015.1. NCBI lineage: Eukaryota > Metazoa > Chordata > Aves > Passeriformes > Paramythiidae > Oreocharis > Oreocharis arfaki. The sequence goes on along the minus strand of VZRR01006558.1, from coordinate 184,110 downwards.
CTGGAAATAAAACACAAGCTGCAGTCAGGCTGTGATGTTGTGTGCACTGGTATGTGTTAACTGGCAGTATAGGAAGCAAGCAAAATTGCACTTCAGACCCTTTAGGGTTATATGACAAGTATCAATCTGTGATGACTTTGACTGTGTATTATTACCTGATCCCAGGTAACTGCTGGTGCGCCCTTGAAGAAGGAATACACAGAAGAGGTAAGAGGAACTGTTATAAAAATTAAGAGAGGTTTCTGTTTAAAGGAACAAAACAATATGGTGTACAGAGAAGCAGAACTTCTCCTTGCTCTGGCTGGATACTGTGCAGCCTCAGGTTTGACAACAGCATGCTCTAATGCTGACATTCAGTGAACATCTCTAACAGGCATTGCCAACAAGTAAAACCACCTCATCTTCCCTCAGCCCCTTTCTGTTATCCCTCTTGTGTGTATTGTGTGTGTGACTGCATAATGGATTGCAGTGAGGAACTGAAATAGCTGAAAAATAACCTTTTTTCAATAGTTTTTCCAGGACCACTAAAGTTTTCGAACTGATCCACATATAGGCATTTATAGAAGGACAAAAGCAGAGTGGTGTAAGGGTCAAGAACACTCCCTGAAATGAATGATAGCATAACCTGTTCATTAAACAACAAATTTAATATGTTTATGCTTCACATTTGGGATGGGATGTCACTCTTCAAACAAAGAGTGAATTCTTCTGGTTTGTTTTCTTTGTCACTTCAGACAAATTCTGCTTGTATGAGGCTAAAGATACATGTTTTGTTACAATTAAGGCAAGGCCTGCAAAGTGTGAGGTAAAAGAGTAAATAAGGAAATCCAGTAGTGTGCTGTTGTCTGGGTTATGTATGTGTATATATGAACTCTGCATCTAACACATCTGTATGTCAAACCTCACCCCACTACTGCAGTCTGTTTATAAACCTTGCAAACAGCAGACTAACATCCCTTTCACAATCACAACAAGCAACCAGTCATCAGCTGCACCATCTTCCTGTGTCTCAGGAGAGAGCAATGGTTTAATTTTTCATCAAATTTTGGATACTGCTTAGTTGCTTAAATATGTCTGATGCTTATTAATTGGAATGAGAATTAATAAGTGCCAGAATACTTTCATCTGGAGGCATTTCACTTGCCTGCAGCTGTCATGATCAGCACTGTTTACGTTCACTTAAATTTATGGAAAATTCTTTGGCTGGAGAAGACTTTATGTATCTTACCATTTCCATTAATTTTTATTTAATTGCATAGAACCTCCAGCTGGTAGCTGATGGCTGCTGTAATCTACAGAAACAGATTCAAATTACTCAGCTCTTTGGAGTTCCTGTTGTGGTTGCTCTAAATGTCTTCAAGTAAGTCTGTTCTTTCATTACTCTTGTGAGTAAATACACAGTTCAAATTTCTCACTTTTCTTGGTTTTTAAATTATTCAATTTGGCATGAACAAAGAAGCTATTAAAGAATTTCCTTTTTTCATCATGAATATAAAGATATTTAAGTCCTTAGCTTGTTCTTAAGGTTTTAAAACCAACAAAAAAAAGTATATACTGTAATGGAACTGATAATCTTCCATGTAATTAGCTATAACAGTTACAAAGTTTCCTTGAAACACGTAAATACATATACTGTATATAAATGCATTATGTATATGGCACAATTTCTGTACATACCTGCTTTACCACTGCTGATGGTAAAATAAGGCTACATTTATAAGGTTCTAAAAGAGAACTAATTAAACAAAATACTGAGACAGGACTGTTTGGTTGGCAGAACTGACTCTCCAGCTGAGGTTGATCTGGTGTGTAAGATTGCAAAGGAGTCTGGAGCATTTGATGCTGTGCCCTGCAATCACTGGTCAGCTGGTGGTAGAGGAGCAGTAAAATTAGCTCAAGCTGTGGAAAAGGCGGCCAATCAGAAAAACAGTTTCAAATATCTCTACAGCTTGGAGGTAAGATTTCTTTTCTTTCTTTCTTTTTTTTTAATTAATGCATTCTGCATCAGAGTTGGATTTAAAACAAGAAGAACATTGAGAACATTGAAACGAAGTTATCTAAAATACTTAGAAAAAAACTTGCCTTGGTTTAAAATCACGTAAGCTGGAGAGAACAAGCGATCTGTGGCTTGTCTAATCAGAGCAGGATACTCATTGTTAATGATCATTACTTTGTGCATTGAATGATGCTTCTGATACTTTCATGTTTAACATAAAAGTATGTATGCGGATGGACTTCTCACTTACTATTTTGGGAGTCTTCTCCAAAGATCTCACAGCCAAGGTGTTTGTCCTGTCAGTCGGATAAAATGAGCTGTAGTTGCTGTCTCACAGTCACGAGTATTGCACCAATAGTTGTGGCTTCCTGAAGCATTCACTGTCTGTATGAGAAGGAGGTGACAGGTAGCACATCCCTGCTCATCCCACACATCTCCCTAGCCTAGCCAGGTCGACACAGAGAGGAAGCACTGCCTTTACCTTGACCCCCTTACACAGCACAGCTCTCAGTTGAACACGAAGAGCACGGGTGACCCAGTCCTGTTCCTTCTCTCCTGATGATCATATGGAGTCTGCTAGTACAATATGGTGCACACAATATATGGATCGCTGCTGCTGCTGGCCCCAAGTCCTCAGTCTATTAAGGAGCAGCCCCCAGGGCCGCTGTCCTGCTCCAGCTGATGGCACCAGAGTCCACAAGCCCCTGAGGTTTGCAGCTCACTACAGCTGCTGGGCACAGCCCTTTCCTTGCGCTCTCTAATCCTTGTACATACATATTTAGAGCAGAGAGCACACCCACACAGAAGCCGGTCAGAAGTCAGATTTCATAAGAATAGAGAGGTCCTCAAGCACAGAGCTCAGTCAGACCACTGGCCAGACACCTTTAAACACAACTGACCCCTTCTTCCTCTATTCTGTCATTTTCTTCCTACACTTGTTCGTTTTCAATCCACCTTGATTACTCCTTTTCCCCATCTTTACTCCTTCCACTAAACAATCTTTACACAGTCCCACAATCCTCTTTGAAAATCCCATCATAAGGTTTACACGGTCCCAAAATCTGCTTCTTCATACATCCCATAGAATCCTGTGCTGCTGTGGGCAATCACTTCCTTTCATGTGCAAAGTTTTCTGATCAAAGAGTTTCCCCATTGACCCCCCTTGGTGCATTTCACACCAAGGACAATGGTCCCATCTTCCCCTTGGATTGTCATAGGAAACAAGCAATTCAGTGTACTCTAATTTTCACTGATTAGGTTTTTCCAGTGATTACATTACAGAGGGTTCCTCCACCTATCATTGTTCCTCTGATCCTTGCTGGGGCTTTGTGGCTAATTTGCTTAGCCCTTAGATAACCCAGCAAAGGATAGTGTGGTCCAAGTTTCAATCCTATGTCTGCCAGAGTTGGTGACTCTTTTTCCATGTCTTGGAGACTGTTACTGCAGTTGTCTGCAAGGTAACATCAGGGCATTGTGAGCTGTCAAGGGGAGCTCGGACCCCTGGGAGCACTGGAGGTGCTGGGCTACCACTGTGCTGGCAGAACATTTGGAGGGACATATTGCCAAGAAGGTTATATAAATGGTTTCTCAGGGCCTTCCTGGCTATCCAGATGTGGGTGGGTTTAAATCTGAACAGCCAAACAGACTTCTCTGGCTCCAAGGAAGCCCTTGTCAAGTTTCAGATCCTGTGCCCCAGGTGACCGTGCTGCTTAAGTTTCTTTAGAAAATGTTTGAATGCTGTTTTTTTACAACAGAACCTCAGCTTCATTCTTTTAAATGGCTGGAAGTTCCTGTTTTGATTCTTCTCTCCAGCAAAAAGTTCAGCCTGAGGTAGATATGCCCTACTGTCAAATTTCATTCTCTCTTCTCCTTGATGTGCACCCTGTATCTGTTGCACCCATTCACCCATTTTATTTTTTCTTTCCACCCCCCCCCCCCCCTTTTTTACACAAAGTAACAAAACCAACCAACACCATACATATTTATACANCCTTGATGTGCACCCTGTATCTGTTGCACCCATTCACCCATTTTATTTTTTCTTTCCCCCCCCCCCCCCCGCTGTTTTACAAAATGTCAGTAATCCAGCCAACCCCTATCAGTATTAACCACTGCCCTGACGGAATAGATGGAAATATGTTGGGAATATTAGTGCTGCAGCATGTATTCAAAACATTTTGCCCGTGCAACAATTTTACAGCTGAAAAGCAGACCATGTATATGCCTTTCTAAGTTTGTCTCTACTGAGATGCTCTGAAAACTGAGGGTATCATCTTATGGGACTTGTGTAATTAAAGGGGGAAAAAATTCTTTGAGAAATACATGTAATAGTTTTCCCCACTGGACACTTATGTTACAGGGATAGCACAGTAGCCTTTGACAAGGCCCATATTTAAGCTCTGATGTTACTATACACTATGTAGCTTACAATCTGGTGGTAGGAGTGAGTAAAAAGGATTGGTAGGGGTGGACTCTGCCTCTAAAGAAAATCAGATTGATTTCCACTCTAATGTCTTTCCCAGGCACATTGTTTTGTGCTGTGTTGCATAAGCAGCATGATCTTAAGCACAAAGGGGATGAATCACATCTTTACATCAAGTTAATATCCCTTAACTTCACACAAGTATTATAAGCCTCAAAAATAAGTTGAAGAGATTATATGAAAACATATAAAGATTTTTAAATACTGTCAAAAAGTACCTTCAGGCCAACAAAAACAGTAAAGTGTAGAGTTCAGGCTTCTGTTTCATCCTTACTGTGCAAAGGATGGGGACTGAAGCAGTTGGAAGTAGGAGAGTGAAACAGCAATGCTGTCACTTTTACAGTATGTAGGTCAGTTGGTTACTGGGCTCACAGAGAAATGAAGGAAAGCCACTTCTCCCAAATAAGCCTTCCCTGATTATTTTTGTTGTTGTTGTTGTAGCAATTTTGAGGTGTTGTTTCTACTGTTCAAAGGGGTAAAATTAAGAAATTTATGGAAGATAAGAAGCAGTAAAATGGGATTCAGACAGATTAGTTCCCCCCTCATTGTGCCTAAAGGGGATGTAAGTGAAAGGACATGGTTCCATCCCTCATCTGATTGTCAGATTTGTCCAGTTACTTGAGTAATATTAAGTCCTGGTTGCCTCAAGTTTCACAGGGTTTGCTGTGGTTGGGTTTTTTTGTGTTTTCTTTCCCTTTTGGAAGGTCAAATACTCTGCATAAACCCACTACCACTTCATTCATATCTGTCTGTCTTCATGAGATTACTCTACTGTTCCCTTTACTCCATGTCTCTATTTAATCCTTTGATGTCTATGCATCTTGTTTTCCTGTCTGGGAAACTTCATCAGAATTTGCTTACAGAACTGGCTATAATTAGAAAAATTTCCAACAGCACAGACCACTGTAGCTGTAACAGGTTCATTCGATATTTTGATCTTTTGTTAGAAAGCATCACCCAAATTATTAAAAAAAAAAGCGTCAAACCCTTATATGTAAAACTGGTTTATATCCTTTTTTCTAGCTAGAACAAATTTTGCAGTAAACTGTATTATTAGTGTCCAGTCAGACATGTAATTAGACAATAGTCCAGGTCAAGTGGGCTCTCTTTGTTTCGTTTTTTTCCAAATGCATTCATCTCTGCAGTGCTTTATGTAATTTCCAAATACATCTTAGAAAACAAAAGCTTCCTTGAAGGATGTTTACAAGTGTATATAGTGTGAGAAGAACACTAGAAGAAAGTATTTCCTAGATCTGTCAAATGCTTGATAAAAGTTGAGAATCAGCTTTTGTTTTACTGAATGCTGAGGTATGTTTGTACATTTATACCATCTAGTCCAGTGATACCCGAGCATGTACCAAAATAGCAATTTTAGACATTGGACACAACACAGTTGTGCCAGTTCAGGACTCAGGCTCTGCTCCTGTTCAGTATCACAGCAAGCTAGTCTGATTAGAAGACTGTGCTAATTTTATTCCTTGAAGCATCTGATTTGGTCTCTTTAAACTTCCTTGGGTGTCATTCCATGACACACTCTTCTAAAGACCCACTTTTAGACAGCTTTTTGGGTTCTCTTTATTTATTTCTCTAAGCAGGCAACCTTTTTTTTTATCCTAGTAGCTGATATTTGTAGTTTGGCTTGTTTTTTTAGTCTTGATTATAGCAAGGGTTTGTTTGACATTTGGTATAAGATGAACAAATATTTTGGGGGAGTTGGAATGGGAACAGAATAGCTCATATATGGTTTTGAGAGTGCATATGTGTGGCAGTCATTTCATGGATCAAATACATGACCTTTGACAAGTAAATACTGCACCATTGCCACTGTAATAGAGTGTACCATGAAATGCTTACAGTATTAGGAATTGCGCAGGGCGGGGGGGTGGTTCAAGAGCAAGGATGAGTCTTCATATCATAGACTTCAGAGTTTTTAACATAGATTAAAATATTATTGGCAGTAATTGAAGTAAATACTACAGTATTGTGTGAGTTCAGTATAGATTTTTGCCCCCTCTGCACAATAACCTCTCTTAAGTTACTGTCGAGTTGGTTTCTTGCAGAGTGTTTCTCTTCAGTGTTTGAAGGATGGGTTTGTTTAAAAGGCCTCCTGAACTCTTTGTGAAATCATCTGTGGCGGTTTATTTTAATATATATTCTTGCTACATATGGAAAATATCAAAATATCAATCCTCTTATCACCGTTGATGTCCCTTCTGGGTTCAGTTTTCTTGAAGTATGGGTCTTTAAGTTGCAGCAGAAAGCTATTACTCAAAATAAAGTTGACTGAACCATTAAAAGTTTAGATAACTAGGGGGAGGAAAGGAGAGGATGGAAATGCATCCCATTCCCAAATTTCTCTGGCTTCAGTGCCTGTTCTTGATCAGGAGAAGGGGGAAAGCTATATACTCACTAAGCATGCCTGTTGAGTAATCTGCCTTCACTATCCTGGTCTCCTCTCTTCTGCTGTGGTGAACTCTCCCTTGACTTAGAGCAGCCCTCCTCAGCCTGGAGCAGGAAGCATAGGTCTGAAAGAAGGCAGGCATTAGGTTTTTGAGAGATACATTGCCCCTTTCTGCAAGCAGTTGGAGTGGTGTGGGCTCTTGGGAGATACAAGAAAGAAGGACAGGCATTTGGCATGAGGCAGGATCAGCATATCTGGCTGGTCAGTGAGTTAGCACTGTCCCCTTGAAAGAATGACATGGTAACCTGACAAATATTATTGAAAAGCCTCAAATCACCTGATTTATGCTTCACTGGAAAACTAAATTGAAGACTGTAAAGGTCACAAATGGGAGGGAAGAGAAGGAGTTGTTCCAGTGTTCCAGATTTGTCAGATGACACCTTTTTTTGACAGTGCTATGGCTTTAGGTACGATCATGACAAATGAAAATATTTCCAGGTTATACAGTGAAAGCTGATTGCACAAATATTTTGGCAGAGTACAGTGCATTGCCTGGCCAGCCTGCAGAACAAAGGAGAGCTTTCTCAGCTTGGGACCATCCACTGGGAGTGAGGTTGAGTAGCAGCACTTCTCAGGGAGGCATTCAAGCAGTTAGCAGCCTCAGCACTGGTATTTTTCTTCCCCTGCTGGGAGCATAATAATAATTTGGGCAAATCTGGAGCATCTGAGTTCAGAGTTTTGTCTGCCCCTGCCTCTGTTGTGCTGTGGCAGTGGTGTGGGCTGTCACTTATCTCATTTCTTCCACTCTACGCTTCAGCTGTCGCAGACAATGGGTCACTCAGAGGGGTCTAAGGGTAGCATCGAAACAGAGAAAACTCTGCCAGCAGCAGTTCTCTGTGCATTATTTTCTCTTCCATCCTCTGGCCATGGTCTCCAAAAGCAAGAATGGGCTGTGAGTAATGAAGGAGGAAGAGCCCCCTCAGTGGAGGAGAAGGCTCCTTGGTGCATGTAGTGGGAGAGGAGGAGCAGCTCGAAGAGGAAGGCACAGTCAAGCAGGGCTCATAGGGCCTGGGTTTGAGGATGCCAAGCTCCAGGGGAATGTCCCAAGGCATAGTGTTCCTTACAGTTTGTAAACTTCTCATCTTTTCAGTCTCAGTGATTGAATGGGAGGTGCAGGGGGTGCCAGGGGTATTTTCTGTTTCCTCTACTAATACCATGGAGTTGCTAAGCTGTGAAAGCCATCCATCGTGTGCCTGCCGCCACACCAGCCCAGCATACCTCTTCTCATTTGTCTAGGAAGCAAGTAGCTTCTGTGTTCTTCTCTGTACAGCATGGAGTTCAGTCAAGTGTGGCCCTAATGGAAAGTCCTTAAGTACTACTGGCTTGAGAATAAATAAAATTATGAATGCTCCTTACTGAAACTTTTCCTAATAATTGATGGCGATCATTTCTCCTGTTGAAATGCAGGCTGTGCTGCCCTGCAGCATATGCTAGGCTTTAAACTGTTTCCCCCCTCCCCTCTACTGCTAGTAAGACATCTAGCAGTGAAGCCACATTAAAGAGGAATTCCATAGGGCTGTCCATTCGTCCCACTCTCATCAAAGAGATTTCTGTGGGGTCTGGACACTTGTTTCACTGAATTGGGTGTTCTAGGGTTGGAAGCTATCTTTCTGCTGCTCCATCTCTTTATTTGTGCGTGTAGGCTCTTTGACAGCATTGTACTTTTAAGTTTGTTTTCATTATTTCCCTATTCTTTGCATGAAGCAATTATCTTAGGCACAGCTGGGGTTTCAAAGTTGGGGAAATGGAAAACAAATCTCTAAGGCCACAGTCTTAGGTGTTGATTCACAAACTGTTTAACTTGACTGAAAATGCTTTTCCACAAATTAAAAAACAAACTCTTGTCCTGTTCCAGCAAAGGAAGAGGAGTGCTAAAAACTTGGAAATCCTTTTGTCAGCCACAGATCTTCTGGAACCAGAATATACAGATACTTTAATAAATGCGTTTTTATTTTATCCAAGGGAAAAGCTAGGAGTTCAAATGTGCAGAGTCAGCTATTGTTTTAGCACTGCACTCTGTCACCCCACACAGCAGCTTCAGCCATACTCCCATCATGCTTTCATTTGGCAGTCTTCCCAAGAAGAGGAATGAGTGATGTCTGCATACTGTTTCACTTAGCCAACCAGTGATTCTTCTTTATTGCTTTCAGTGAAGGTGTAAGTTAAAAAAAGAAGTGCCACTGCCTTGAATTTTGAATTATATTAAGAATTTCTGCTAAAACACAAACAGCTTGATAACAGTGAACCCAGAGGTTGCCTTATAATTAAACTGGTGATGTCATAATTAAAAATAGGCATTGAGACTAAAGTGAATGTTTAAAGTACTTGAAGTATTAAATGTGTAAGTTAGAAGTGGATAGTGCTTCTGTATATTCTCTGGTTAAATGCATGTTTTTTCAACAGAATCTTAGTTTTGTTGGAGAATAAAGTAGTTTTAAGTATTTACGTTGTACTGCTGTGAAGAGATCCTGTCAGACAGTGCTGCACTGATGGGCACTCACTTATGGTACTCAATTTAAACTAGATAATACCAGGGCTTCTCTTAGAAGTGTGGCTTAGCTGCAACCTAGTGGAATGTAGTATGACTAGGGACTTAGTGCTGTTGTCTCTGGCTTTGCAGACGTGTTCTGTTGGTGAGGACATCAGGAGGATGTTTAAAAGCAGAAGAAATTAAGGAGGAAGGGAACAGGGATTGTTTTCAGCAGTCTCAGGGACTGGCTGTGACGTGTTAGAAAGATTAACTCCTTTCTCCATTAGCTAAACAGCTTAAATAAAGTCAAGTGTCCAAATTAGGATGCAAAAGATAGAAATCTTGTGTGTAGTCTCAGACCAGATCGCTGGTAATGTGCATACTTTGTTTTGCTTACTTTTGGCAGCAAGACTGGTTTCAGGAATCCCAAGGTGTGTGTCCCTGCCCCAACTCACTTTTTCTACTGGTACATTTCAGTGCTCAGATTTAAACAGTTTGAGCAATTCTTCCTGCTTTGCATGGGCTTTGCCTTTTTGATAAGGTGGATGTGTGAACTGATATGGGTTGCAATAGGGTTTTTTTCCTGGGATATGTTTTAGCCTGGGTCACTTTCTCTGGTATGTGCAGCTGCACGAACAGCAGTGCTGCCTCAGTTACACTGGCACATGGGTGAGTGTGAGCAACAGAGGAAATGAGGATGAAAGGAGGATCTATTGTAGCTGGTCTGCTGTCCATGGAAATCCTTATCAAGCCCTACATGAAAAAATGATAATCTGAAGTCAGCTGTTAGAAGTGAAGGAAGATATTAAGAGTGAAGAAAATGTGAGAAAAGGTTAGCAGAAATTAAGCACTATGAAATTATGCTTTGGTGAAAACATTGCTTCAATAGTAAGGGAAAAAAGAAGATTGTGCAATAAACAGCACCACTTTGCACTAATATCATGTCTTGCAAGTGAGATGGACTGGAAGTGGCAGTATGGCTGGATGATAATGCTGGTATGATTTCATCTTAGATAATCAATACAGTCTTGGGAATGACAGGCTCTCATCTTTATCAGTGCTGATTTCATGGTTTATTCGTTCTCTATCAAGTAATGAAATGTACAGCTACACGGATACTGTTTTCATGAAAGCAGTTTGTGCTTTAGCACTTGTTATGCTTTAGCCTAGGAGATAATCCTGTTTATGGTGTGGGTGCTTGGCAGCCTCAGTAAGCACATGTGTTTGTGCTTGCCTCAGAAGCAGCATATGGCTTTGGTAGCTCTAAATGTATGAGATTTCAGAAGGGCACATTCTCTCTGGCAGGACTGGCAAGACTTTTTGTTTCTGAGAGAAACCTACTGAATTGTCAGCAGGTATTTGTACTATGTGGCCCTGTAGCATCTTCTCATATTCAATGTAAATTTACATTAAGTATTTTATGTTACCATTTTCTCAGGAAGCTAACATTGAATTTGGGACGAATTCTCTGAAGCTGCTGTAATTCCTTCAGCATTAGTACCAACATGTACTTGCATATCTACAAAAGTCAGGTTTTATCTAAATCCGTACTGTCTCTTGTCTATCTGCCACCTAATCGTCACCTAAATGTACTGAGTTGTGCCACAGTCACGACTTTATATAAGGGAACTGAGAAGAGGAATTGCTTTTAGTGTTGATCCAAAATCTTTCATGCTTTTGACACCCTGGACATTTTACAACTTTCCTTCTCACCCTAGCTGTCCAGGTGACAGAGGTGCTGTGGAATCGAGTTTCTGTTGATAGAGGTGCATCCACACACACCATTCAGATGAGGCTTTTCATCCTCCTTTCCTTAAGACTTGCTGATGGCCTGCAGACGGTTGCATCAGGGCAGCTATGCTGCACTGGAACTTGCTAGTAGGAATGAACAACTGGTTCAGGAATTTCCTAGGCCATTGTAGAAAATTCTCAGACAAAAAAAAGTGAGAGATGTTGTCCTGCTTCTGGTCAGGATGGGGTTAATTTTTGCAGTAGTTGGAAGGGGGCATGGCCAGGAGGTTATTCTATACGTGTCACATCATTGCCAGGAAAAATAAGTTGCTTGCTGGGAGAAGGCATTCCTGGAGAGTCTTGGTGGGCACACTGAACTGGAGAGTGGCATTCCCAAACCACAACAGATGTGAAATTACTCTGGTTTTTTAAGTGTCTAAGGTATATGTTTTCTGCTTGCAGACAAGTATGTAAGGCACAAATAGGTAGTTCACATGATTTTTTTTTTTTCTAGGTAAGTCTGGTATCGCCTGGAGCAAAAATCCAGCTTAAAACCCCCTAAATATTTAGTTACTTGTGTAATATGAGTCTTATTTTTCAGCCCACTTCTCCATGTGAATTAGCATTGCTGCTGCATATGGTGGATGTCTTTGCCCATCAGTGATGCTCTTTTGATAGTGAAGTGCGGAATAGTCAACAGTTTTGTTGAAAACCTAAAGCTAAACAAGTATCTTGTAAACATCCAGGCTTCTGCTATGTAAAATGTCACTCGAATTAGTAGAACTTCTTTTCTGTTAAACACCATTATGACACTTCCAAGCAAAATGATTTTTTATTTCTGGTGTAAAGCACTGGGTGTTTTTAGTGTGGAAAACATTTCTTTAAATTAAAGTGAAGTTTCCCGGCAGTATTACCTGATAACTGAAACACAGGAAACTTTTTAGCTCGAAATGCCCTGTTACACTGTGATTCTAAATAGATAATGCCTTAAAAGTCCCACTAAATACTAGGAAACAGGTGGATCCTTCACATGGTGTAGTGTACTCCTTTCCCTACTCCTGACACTTCAGGAAGGAAGCGTATCTGAGAGTGTGTTAATGTCTGTAGCACATCTGTGCCTTCCTGCTGGTTTCTGTCTGAATTTGGCTCAGCCAGGACTTGTCTTGTCTCTGTTGAGATTAAATAGGCTCAAACTCTCCTCTGACACCGGGCACACATTGCCTCACCTGTTTGCATGCGCATACCTGGCAAAAACATGACAGGCTCAGGAAACCACTTTTTTTTGCCATTCACATTCACACAGCTCCTTCCCCAATGGTGATTCTTCTGAGGTTACCTTTGCAAAATGTGAGGCGTGGATACCCGCCCAAAAAGTATCTGAAATTCTGGTAAAAGGAAAAACAAACCAGGAAAAAGCCCCAAACCATAAATGCATAGGGATGCGATTTGACTGTCCAGCTCAGACTCCGTTATGCAAGACACTGTACATACCCCAGGAGAAGCAGAGTGCCACCACCGTCATTAAAGCATTCTCCTCTGATATTAGCCAGAGCCCTGCTGGGTTTCTTTTGGAAAATACGGTTATGGTCATTGGAAGAGGGCTGAAGGCGCAGTAATTATACTGCTGTCAAATTAGTTTGAAAAGTTTTGACACAAATGCAAGTTGAATCTAAATGTCCATCTCCATCTCAATGAATTTACTGAGGTTTAAGCAGAAAGCTGTTAGTTTCAATGTTGGCCTGCTGACAACAGGGAATGGAATTCCTTTTGCCTTTCCATTTGCCATTGCTGTTAGTCCTTGACTGCAAGCAAACAGCACCCAAAAGGCAAATTAACAGACATGTTTTGCATTTCTCCCACTGTGTTGAAAACTGCCATGGATATGAACGTATTTAATAATCACCCTGAGACAAGTTTCATCTTGTGATGGCTGTCCATGACAGTAAGTATTCCATTCGGCTTACTGCTGCCAGGAATTATACCCAGGATATTTGCGATGTGCTATTTCCAATCCTGATTAGATTTTTTGCGCTGCTTGGATTCCTGTAAAAAGCCTGATGTTGGGAATGTGACATTATTCCACCCAATTAAGGTGCAGTAATTGTGTAGTGAGTGTGTTCAGAAAGTGTCTAGTGAAGCTTCTTTAAACCTGTCTTTGAAATTTCAGATCTGAGGGGGGATTTTATCTGAGCCTTAGTAGCTTTTAACTGCCTTACATTTAAGGTACTTGGAAGTCTGGTGAGATTCTTTTCTTGTGATGCCTCTGTTACTGGAGTTCTTCATTAATGTAAGCTTTAATTTTTCTAAAATTCAATCTTAAATACAAAAAAGGTCGATCTTACACAAACCCTTCAACGGATATATCTTTGCAGAAAAAGAACTACTTCCACAGGCATTGCAAAAATGTGGTTAACTGTGGAACTTCCTATAAATGCACCAGATGGAGTTCGGTATTCACAAATTAATTAATTACTTGCCTTTGTTAGAACAAAATGAAACACTTCTATTTTGTGTCCTGGTGCTTTTTGTGTTGCTTGAGATTACCAGGTCTTCTTCCCTGAGTGCTGTCTCCAGATTTTGTTTAGCACTTCTTCCACATGTGTTGTTAATTAAATATGCTACAAATTACTGATGAGATATTCCCTTTAGTATTGCACACATCTCTGGCCATCTGTAGTCAGCACCGAATTATCTGAACTGGTGGTAAGATCCCTCCTCCACCATCCTGTTCCTATTGGAAGAAGTCAGAGAACGGCTTGTTTGAAATAGGCTGGAGGAGTCACAATTGCTGTCTCCTGGGTCATTAAAAACAAAAGGAAAGGAAAAGAGGAAATAGGAAAGATTTGTTTACTCTAAATACACAAAAATGATGGCACAAAAAGTAAGTGCCTGATGTGACCACAAAAAACTGTTTCTTGAAAATCTGTTAGAGGTTTTCTAACAGACTGAATGTGAGAGTCTGCATCTGTCTTCAAATTGAAGCCATCAAAGCAGAACTTGTTCAGTTTGAGCTGAATAACGTGATGTGAATACTCTTGGAGACTGGGATTGAACTTGGTGACTTGAGGTTTCAAAACAAATTCTAGAAGGTTTTCATATTCTTTTTTTTTTTTAAGTGTCCAAAGTGCTTTACAATATCAAAGCTACAATTAAAAATATGCATGTTAGGAAGGATAGGAGGTGAGAATAATAATGAATAATAAAAGAAAATCACAATCAAAGGAGCAGTGACGGGTCACGAATTTTCTGCTACAATTCCTCGCTTCTCAGAGGAACATTCCCTGGCTGCCTCCTACCTTGCCTTGTCCACTCGTTGTGTAGGTTATCTTTATTCTGAAATGAAACTTTTTTGTCTAGTGATCCCTGTTAACCCAATGGAGCTTGCTTCCTCCTATCTGCAGTGTGAGTTAGCTCTTGATTCTTATAACTAGATGGCAGTAATTTTCTTCCCCCACTTCAGGCGAGTGTAAGCTCATGTTGTTGACTCTGTAATGCACAAATTGTGCAGCTTCCAAATGATGGAATAGCTGAAATCACAGCTGTTAATTCCTGTACCTGTAGCTGCGCATCATATCCATCACCGCTGCTCTTTACTTTGTCTCATGCTTTAGCAAGCCTGTTTAACAAGGATGAATCCTAATGAGCGATTCAGAGACCTCACTCAGCAAACAAGATCCTAGTTTCTCTTGGCTGATGTTCATCCATGTATTGTTTCCTTGTCTCTGCAGCTTCCTATTGTTGAAAAAATAAGGACCATTGCTCAGAAGGTGTATGGAGCTCAGGATATAGAGTTGTCTCCCGTTGCGCAGTCGCAAGTTGATCGTTACACCCGGCAGGTAAGAACACCAGGGAATTCTGCAGGCAGGTACCTGCTGGATGCGAGTCTTGGGAAACCTCAGGGTGTAAAATGTTCTCAGACTGGAGCGCTAAGCCAAGCTTTGCTGAAAGGCATGAGCTTACCCATGGTACTAAACTGTGGAGGTCACTATGGATTGGTTTAGATTCAGTAGAACGGAATTGTTTTAACCTTGAAAGCGATCTCCTGTGAGATGTGAACAGTGTTCAGAATACTTCTGAGATTGTCCATGGAACTGTACTTTCTACGAAGTGTGGTAATTTTGGGTTACTCTCTTAAACTTGGTGACTGCATATCTCCAAAAGTTGCAGCTAGCAAATGTAATGAATTTTAGCATATGAATGTTCATTTGTACCTGCAAAAAAGGGTTTGCAAACACAGTAAGACCTGTGCACAGCTATGCACATTGAAAACTGAGCTCCCAATATTTGTAAAATATTTTGATTTCTTTCTGTTCCTATTATTTTCAAAGAGTTATGAATACTAGAACATGAAATAGATCACCTGTCCTAAAGCATGGGGGAGCATTTTACAGTTTGAAAAGTTTTGAAACCACGTGGAGAGTTGAATTGTAGTGGAATTTTGTAGCGGTTTTTGTAGTGGAATTGCTTCTGGCCATAAATGTGGCAGGAGACTTTCTGTCAGAAAGTAGAAACTATGGACAATATGTTCACTCAGGAAAAATCCCTGAGTAAGCTTCAGCAACTTGGCCAAACAGTCAGAAGGGTAGCCATCTTCCCTATAATGCAAACTTCCTGAGAATTAATTTGATTTTCCTAATTGAAAAGATGATTACTTAGTGTACTTGAAGCAAAATAATCCATGCCTTTATTTTTCCTGATGTGATTCTCTAATTCATTTTTTAGTCAAAGTGTTAGTAGTATTAGGAAATGTTTTCACAATGTCGTTAAAGGGCTGTCAGCACTGGGCTGCAGGGACAATTCCCTGAAGTGCCGCCTCTCCTTCTGGCCCTGTTTGTCAAAGAATTGAACAGAAGAGTGGAAGGTGCCTGACTCAAGGTTAATTGATAACTTGGAGACAAATAATGGTGGGGGGGAGCTGCTCCGGCCCTTTCCCTAATTTTCTCCCAGATTTTCAGTAACTAGTGCACAGGCATTAGTGAAGTGGGTGCCATCACCTCATGCAGTATTTTTCTAGTTCAGAAACCAAGGAAAGCATAATGATCACCCTCTCTGTTTACCCCCAAGAAGACATTAATACCCTTAGAAAATTTTGGGCTCAAATTGGTGTCTAACTCATTCGAGCCCAGAGGGAACGGCTGTGCTAGAGTTTCATTAAGTTGGTATAGGTTTTATGTTCAGTAAGGTACCTGTTGTGGACCCTTTCTGAAGGGTCCACACTAAAGTCTGAACTTTAGCTGTTGCATAGGCAACTTTTGCACCTAACTCTAGGTTGAGAACCCACTCTAGAAGCTGGGTATCGCTACAGCCAAGTCTCTGGAGATAGAGGCCTGAGCTGAGAGAGAATTACATGTGTAATACCATATTCGGTCCACTTCTGAAATATTAGCTGTTACAAAACCAAAGTTAACTATTGCTATGTGGACTTTAGGGTTTCTAAAAGATACTGATAACAAAACAAAAACATTATGTGTCTTTACTGTGAATTTAAAAACATGTTTCTTTTATTTTTTTTCCCTTTTTTGTTAGGGATTTGGAAATCTTCCCATTTGTATGGCAAAAACTCACCTATCCCTCTCCCATCAGCCTGAGAGGAAGGGTGTTCCCACTGGTTTCACTCTGCCGATTAGCGATGTGCGAGCCAGCATTGGAGCTGGATTCATCTACCCTCTGGTAGGAACGGTGAGTGCAAAGTGTTCAACTCGGTAACTCCCTTTTGACCCAGCTTGACAGGGAAGTGCATTTCCTGTTTGCCTCTAAAAATAATGTGTGGAACCATGTGAGTTCTCGTTTTTGTATAATAATCTTATCCTCAAACTTTTCATAGGTCTGTGTTGATAGGAAAAGATAATCAAGAAAATGCAGTGTCATATAAGAGCTTTGATGGTCGAGTCTGAGAGAATGGCTCTTGCCGTTGTTTCTGTTGCTCTTGTTTTTAGGTTAGTCTAGGGTATTTAGGCACCCTAATGCTGCAGAAAAATTAATTTATTTGTCCATTGCCTTCTCTTATTCAAATTGCAGACCGTAATAACTAGTTAGATATTTGTATTCTAAATTTTAAATCTTTCCTCAATCATTACAAACAATTTTAACGTATTCAGATTAAAGGAATTGTGTTGGGGAATAGAGTACACTTAAAATAATTGCTCTTCAGCTGATGAGTCTGATCTGCTCCCAGTCTTTGTGAACGTTACTATCGGTGTGGTAAAACTAAGTTATAGTGGGAAGGGGTAGATTTTTAACTGCAGAAGTAATAGCACGTTCTTTCTCCTTTTTTAGAGATTTAAATGATGAGGTGCTAAAAAGAGGTGTTCGTCATCCTTTCTTCCTACCCGTCCTTACAAGTACAGACTCGGATTAGGAAGCTCCTGATGCTTTCTTCCCTTACAGGCCTTATCAAAATAGCTGAGAAGTGAGTTGGCTCATGCCTTGTGCCAGCCACGCACATCTTAATCCCAACAGCAGTTGAACTGCATCTGACATCTTGTAGCTAGAGTTATTACTTACATGTAGCTGATTCATGGGATGGTGCTGGAGAGGGGATGCAAAAGCCATTGCATTTCCGGAAAGAGTACTCTCCCAATGTTATCTCATCTTCCCAGAGCGTGGCCCGGTTTCCTTGTGTAGCAGTACACTTAGGAAAGGTTGAAAGTTTCTAATCTATTGTTTTGAATTCCCTCTGAAACAATCAAGCGTTTGAAACAAGGAAGGAAGTACTTTCTGACCAGGAGGGTTCCTGGAGTTCAGGAAACTGTGTCACTTTAAGTCATTGGACTTGGGGATACGCTTTCCTTCTGCATGACCACATTATGCACATCCACCAGAAGCAGAGTGCAGCTGTGTATTTAAATTGTGTAAGGCCAAATTCCAGTTACGGGTGACAGGATAAAATTTGTCAGAACTTCTAGTATCTCCTTCATGGCCTGTATTCAAGTTTGCACTGCAAGCTGTGTGTCATGAAATTATGAGAAGGAGTGCATGTGAGTAATGGGCAGCAACTAATTCAAATCCATGAGGGAGCTATTCTGTTGGATGTCAGAATGAAATATTCTCGGGTTGAGCTTTCTGAATGAGTCACACCCTGCACGCTTTGCTACAAACGATCTGCAGTTCAGTCTCATAAATCCATAGAAACTGTCCATAGGAGCAGTATAAACCAAACAAGTTCAAGGATTACCTCTCATTTTCTGTTTCCATTTAGAACCAAAAGATGAAGTTCTTATGAAGGACATTTTATACACGGGATTTCTTATTGGAGGAAAGTGTAAAAAATACATCTAAGTTAGTTAGACTGACTTTGGTGAGAGGTTGTATTAGCCATGGAACTTCTCTCATATCCTGAGTTGGGTAGGCAGTATACTCTGTGTTATATATTCCAAGAGAGTTTGTAGGCGAGGTACTGTATAAACATGAGATCCCCAAGAGGTAAAAATGTAAATACATGGACATCGATCATTGGTTGTTTGGAAAATATTGCTAATGCTCAGGAATGTAATGCTCAGGAATGTGGGACAGAACACTTCTTGGAACCATCACAGTTGCTACAAATCAGAATGAATGAATGAATATGAATGTATTCCTAACATTGTTACTACACAGTTCTTTCTTAAGAATTAAATTTATAGCAAGAGGTCCAACTTGCTGCCTTTCAGAGTGGAGACTTGTGATCCTCATGAAACAAACTCTTATAATATAATTGTACCGCTACTTTTGAGATCACTTTTCTAATTTGCCACCTTCAGATTATTTGTGTGCGTTGTTGTCAGCAACTAAGTCTTAGGGTTAGTGTTACTTTTTAAGTTGTGCAAGAAGAAATATTTTTGATGTCTGGTTTCAAAACTGAAAGCCTTCCGTTGACAGTTCTCTTACTAATAAAACTATCTGAAAATGTCTGCAAGAACAAAGCAAGTATAAAAGGCCATGTCCTGAGGGCTTAAAGTGGCTAGAAGTCAATGCTATGAGTAGAGGGATTACTGAAATCCCAGTGGCAGCATATGGTGAAGACATCCAGTCATGACAGTGGATTAGATTTCTTTATATAGGAAAAAAAAGAAGGAGCAGCATATATTTTTTTTTTCCTTCCATTGCTTGCTGGCTAATTGTATTAATGGAGTGGTCCCTTAATACTTAAGCTGCTCAGAACCTTCTTACAGCTAAGGCCTTTTCTGATGGCAGGAAAAAATGCTATTTTTCATTAAAGTTGTAGTGATAATTCTGCTGCTAATTAAATATCAAACTCCATTCTCAAAGCATATTTTTCACCAGGTGAACTTCTTGTATTCTAACCTGTCAGAATTTATCAGCAAAGCAGGTTGTTAGAGTTCTGCTCCAGTGTAATCGGGAAGAGCATTACAAATGAGAGAGATAAATACTGCTGAAAGATAATAAACTATCTGCAGTAACTAGCATTTGTAGTTTAGCCTTCTCACTAGCACATGCAAAGTAATGAGATTTGTATTTATCCCAGCACTGATATGCAGTAATTTTATTTTTTTTTAAACTAAATATTTAGCATGTTGTCTTCATGTTCTCTAACCAATACTTGGTTTGTGTTATGGTTGGCTCCAGTTCCCATACAGCATGGAAGTCTTTCCAGGAAAAATGAGCTGGGCCTTATCAGAGGAAATCAGCAGTGAAACAAGAGGTGTATTTAATTAACACTGGCACAGGTTTTATCCAAGTTCTCTGAGACCATGACCCAGAGGGCTACATCACTCTCACAGGTGGACTGTTGACATCATTGCTTGGCTTAACAGAGTGATGGCAGGAAAGCTGCTGGAGTATATGTAGGAAACCAGTGAGGTCATTCACTAGCAATGCTTGGGTGGGGAATTATTAGATTTTTTGTAGTATGTGTGTTTCTCTCCACACCCACCCAAAAAGCTATAGCGGTTTGGTGCTTTCTCACATTCAGCCACATTTCCATTGTTCTCTTTCATGTGAGTTGCAAGAATGCAGGAAGGTCACAGGAGTAAAACGTGTTGTCTTTTGCCTTTGTGAAGTGATCCCACCAAATCACTGGTGCATGTAATAAATCTGTGTTTGAATCACAGTGAGATTTTTAAGTATGTACTACTCTTCTCCAGCCACTTCTCCAGCTTTCATTTTAATGAGTTAAAATTACAGGCAAGGTCACTATGAAAATATGTGGAGCCTTTGGAGTCATGCCAGCTTCCAAATTCTCACAATGAACTGACATCCTTCAGATATCAACATATCTGAAGAAAGGTCAACCTATTACAGAAATATTTTTCTCCTCATAGAGAAAGAAGTTCAAGTCTCTGGAACTAGTGCTGAAACTATATCCTCTGGGAAGGAGCTCTTGGGGTGACCCAGTGTAGTTTGAAATCAGTGTATGGGAGCAATAAAGCTCTAGTTCACTTGTGGGTGAGAGCCAGGACTGTCCTGCCAAAATATTACCTGGATATTGTAAGAGGGAAAAGGCCTTGAAAATAAATATTTTTATTAATGCTTTCAGAAGGAAAATATTGTTCCCTGTTGAATAAATTGCTTCTTTCTTTGTGGTTAAGAGCTTAAGAAGTTTTGAGAGTGTCTATTGAACATAGACAGGAGTCCAGGCCAACTGAAGTGAAATTGCAGTTTTTCAGTGGTGCATGATGCCCAGGTTGTCTCCAAACTGTCATTTTGTCACTTCTCTCAGGTGCTTTTATGGGACAGATGAATAATAATTGTTGGACTGCTCAACTCATCCTGATGATCTGTGTGACACAAGGTAATGTTTCAAAAACATAAATGATGGTGAGGTTTATATTTGCTTTGTAAAACATTTAGCTTGCAGTCCAATTTTATATTATTTACAAAGGAGTTAAGCTCTGCTAGGAATTCTGATCACTCTTGGTCCAAAAAACATCCCTGATGTAGAATTTGGCACCTGCCTTTGGTGTTGTATAGTTGTTGTGTTGCAGCAGTGCTCACAACAGCTAGTTGTGAAAGCTGGGTGCTCACAGACTCTGCGGGCAGGTTTTGAGATAACTGCAATAAATGTGTAAGCAGTAAGAGTAAAGGAAAGCCGTGAAGTTCAACTTGTGTAGGAAAGTAGGTTAACGATTGTTTAGTTCTAAATTGAAAATTGGTAAGAGGAAAAGAAAAGTTGTCCTCTGTTAGATGATGTGCCTTTGTATCTATTACAGTAGGTGTCATCCCAATGAGGGAGAGAGGTTTTCTGAATTACAGAGGGTGCATCATACCTGTACAGTGGCCAGCTGTGCACACGTGGAACTGCTGCATGATATTACACTTGGTGGAAGGCTGATAAATTATTCAGGGTAGGGTTGATGGGCTGGGGGTGACCAGATAGCTGGAACCATCATAGGACTGATGGTTGGAAGTGAGGGTGAGGACAATCACCTTCAGTTTGTTGTGTCTAAAAGCTAGAGGCTGAGAGATTAGTTAGTAGGCTGAGGTTAGTGTAATAACAGGAAATCCACTTCTGGCCCTTGGTGGATTGCATGATGTGGTTGTGATGGTATTGGGTTGGCCAGAGAGAGGAGGGTCTCTGTAGATGAGGCAAAAATAGTCTTAAGTGAATGATTTAGCTGAAGGGCTGAGGAAAAAGTTGTAGATTATAATGGAATGGGGTATGTGTCAGCCTCTGCAAACATCCCAGGTGTGTGGACTTTGAGGCAGTTAAGATTCAAGGATGGCTATGGCCATTTGTGATCAGAAGATGGGAATAGAAGATTGAGGGCATGATTGGAAAGATAGGATTGGCTGGAAAGGAAAAGACTGAGAGTTGTACTAGTGGGAGGAGATACCTGTGCAATTATTTGAAGACACATCCAAGATGTACACAGAGAACTGAAAGAGGACACTGACATAAAAGCCACAAGGGTTAAAGAGATTTGAAGGTGGTCCAAAGAATTAGTTGAAACAATGACATGACGTAAGATCTGGGCAGGAGGAAGTCATGTGAGTAATGGATGTAGTTACTGGAGAGCAGAACATGCCTTGCTGATGACTAAGGATTTTTTTTTTTTAAGTTGAAGAGTAAAAGAGTTGAAGAGTTTAGCTGGCTAGAAAATGTCATTATCATTTCTGTAACTTTTGAAAGTGCATAGAAAAGAATGTATTTAAATGGTAGAAGTGTTCATGTAGTCTGTGCATTTACTGTTTTAAAGTGATATGGATAAGCCAGTGCTCGTTGGAAATAGAGTAAATAAACTTTGCTTTGGATCACTGTATCTCCATGCCATGGCTGTGATACAGGCATATGGTAAAATACTCTCTTACAACCTGAAACGACACCCAAAAAACCCCACAAAACAGCCTCTCTTCCTCCTCTGGCATTTAGAAATATCTTCACAGATAATGAAGGCGAGACACTTAGATTCTGTATCGTTTGTGCTGTCTCTGTTGGCTGCTGTTTGTTTGCTAGTAAGCGTTGTTTAACCTACATCATAATAACATACCACATATTGCCTCTTCTGAATGAAAGACGACATTCCATTGCTGGCCACATTAAATTTGTAGCTTATTACTGCTTTATTCCACCTAACCTTACATTCCTTGAGGGCCAGCACTTTTAGTTAGAGAAATGAATGAGTGGTTTTGCTTTGTTTTCCACTGAGGAGAAAAAAAGAAGTTTTGTAGGTATGTGTGTGTGTGTTATTTCAGTGAACTGAATTGTTGAAGGAAAACCTGTTGTTTTGGGGCAAGATGAAATCATTAGATGACATACCAAAGAAGAAAATAGACCCTGTGGTTTGGTAAGCTATTTAATGTTTAGTTTAGATGAGATTTTTTTTCTACTGCCACCTCCATTATAAGCAATTTCAGTATGACTCTTGTGAAATTATTTCTTTGTATCCAGAGTGTCCACTATTTTCCAAAATTATTTTCCCATCTTACCATATTTTAAGCCTTGTCAGAAAATTTTTTTCCATGCAAATGTTTAAATTTGGTTCCAAATAAAAATAACTTTTACTAAAAAAATTAACCAAGTGTATTTATTGTATCAATCAGGTTTCCTTGGTTGTCTTTCCCAAGTATATTTATATTAAATATATCTATAGAAATGTAACATTATGTTCAAGCTCTTAGACATGTCAGTGTTAATCGGAAGTAGTTTATCTGAGTACGTAAACTTGAAACTTATTTACAAGTACAAGAAGTGACTTTCATGTTTCACTTTAGCCAGAAAGTTTCACACTGATCCACTGGGAATGCATTTTGATAGTCTCCCATCTCTTGTGGGAATTTTACCTAACCTCCTTTGCTTTGCATGCTGAAGGGCATGGCAGGTATGGTGGATCAGAGCTGCTGCGGAGGAATTTCTCAGGCTGGTATGCCAGGGTCACAAGTGCTGGAGCACATGTCTCCAGTTAAGATGAGCTGCCTCGACGCACCAGCTCAGGCAGTGTGGATTCATTGATCACGGGAAGTGCCTGGCTAGCGGGGACAAGTTTAAGCGGTGCTGGAGCCAAGAGAACTCGTTATGCTCTGGAACAGTTTTGTTCAGTGAGGTTGTGAATGCCTTGCCCTTATCAGACCTGAGAAGTTGTATGTAATGAACTCAGTGCAGCTGTCTGAGACGTGCAGATGCCGTCAGTGTAGGCAAATGGGAATGACCTGTAGCACGCATGGATCCAAAGGGGCACCTCTGGGAAAGCGTCCTCTGCTCAAGGCCTTCAGAGAGTGTGTGAGTCATTAAGATCCCTGCTGTCTGTTCCAGTGAGACCTACCTGTGATCATAACCAGTTTGGGTATGTCTTCTATCTGTTTCATTCCCTTGTCTCTGATTCACAGTCCACGATCCCAGATGAGAATGGATATGGCTGCATCAGTTAAGAAAGGAAAAAAACAAGAGACTGATGTTCCATATGGAGAGCAGGGCTCTTTGAATGATGTACATTAGCCTATTTGCATGGGGCTTGCTTTTAACAAAGATGTGTCAGTTAAAAGTGGGAAGTGCAATTTGGACAGAAGCCAGCACCAATTTTGGACAACTGCCCTTGGATTTTATGCATGACTTCAGACAAGAAATAAGGATGTTGCAGTGGAAATGCAGGCACTTGCAAGTTTGAGCAGTTAGTGAATGCCTCTTGCTGGGTGTTCTGCAGGGCAAAGAGGGAAGTGGGTGGGTGCATCATGGCAGCTTCTCTGTGCTGCCCACCCTGGTCCCAGCCTACTGCTCTGACCATGCTGGTTAGCACACCTGATGTGTGTCCAGAGCAGGTAAATGGGTTTGGTTAAGAGCTCATTCAATCAGCCTGGTATGTGTGGACTTTGATCAAATGTGAAGAGCTCAAAAATCAGTTTATGGAATGCCTTGAAACAGCGGTGTTAAGGGTTTGATTGTGCTCTCCATACAGGAGATGTACAGACTTGAGCATTAGAAAGGGAAGCCAGGTATTTCTTGATATTTTTGTGCCCCATTCATGATATTTTGATGACTTGCTGTGTGAAGAGGCTGATGCTGCCAGACATAGGGGTCACTGAATCTGATTGCTTTGGGGCAGGGTGGATATTGCTGCTGCCTGTCGTGGTTCAGTGTGGCAGCAGCAGCCATACTCCTGTCACTTCCAGCTTTCTGCTGTTCCTCTGTATAGGGAGAAATTGAAATTATGTTTCATGCTCCCTATTTTTGTTTTTTCAGCCTGGGAAGCTCCTCAGTTGAAGAAATTGTAGTTTCTGGAAAGGTTCTTTATGGCTCAAGTGGGAAATTTGGAGATTCAGCCATTTATTAAGGAAGGAGTAGCTACTTTTTAAAACTCCTCCCTATATGCAATTTTTTTGAGAGGCTATCTTATGCTCCCCTAAAGGAAAAAAACCATTGTCCTTTCAACATTCTTACAGATGCATTTTTCAAATGCTGATTTGCAGATTTTAAAAGTATTGATTCCTTGGTAGCAGCAAAAAACTTTACAGTTTGGATGAAGTGACTGAATTTTTTCCAGACTGTCCAATGAGACAAACTATCTAGCAGATGTAGATAGCTGTATATTTGAATTTGGCAACTTACTGTTACTGCGACTCTAAAAATGATTTAAGTCTAATACCAGGAACCTAGCTGGAGGCTGCAAGTCTGTGACTGAACAGTTTTATTGAGTTCTGGATAAATAAGGTGAAAGATGTTTTGAACTTAATAATGTTCCCAGCAACTTGCTTTCTTTCGTTAAATTCTGAAATGCAAAATAAATAGTGTGCTAATTAACATTAAAGAGGAATGAATATTTGTGCCTTCTGGTCAAGGGATTATCCTTGTTAAAACAGGAAATGGACCCTGATTTCCTTTTTTTAAGTATTTTCTCCATAAACTTTGTATGACAATGTGAGGTTAAAAATAGGTTATACTTTTACATAGTTAAATATGTATCTATTATTAGTTAACAAATAGCTTTTATAGGGAAGGAAGGGCATTTTCCAGGTTTCTCTGTATTGAAAAAAATGCATCCTGCATTTGTTATGCACAAAATAGTATTTACTGAGAAATTAGAAACTGAACTTCTCATATATATTACATTGTGACATGGACTATAGGAGATAAAATGCTCAACATTTACATGCTACCTCTTTCTATTAGTAATTTGCTAGACAAGCAAAATTTGGACATGTTTTTTTTTAAATAAGGAGTCCAGAGATACAAACAATGAGGTCCCCCTGACAAATCTGGGACAGGCCAATGAACAAAATTCACGATTTCCTGGCCTGCAAAATCATGGGATGTTTGTGTCTAAGAATGTGAAGAATTAGCATGGGGTATTTCCATTGGAGTAGGCTGACCTAAATTCAGTGCACAATGCTAAAAGATAAAGTTATGCTGCTACTCCTCCTCTACTCCACCCACCCGCCCACATAAAAATCCCAGAGTATTTCCTGAGATATTCCTCATGTGTCCATATTTTTAAAGAACCCCAAAAGGTACAAATGCTGGCATACTGAATTTTGCCTTTGATAAGTGGTAATGGGTTTGCTTTGAAAAGAGCAGTCTTTCTTTACATATGAAATGATGAAATGTCATGAATAGAGCGTTACCTTTTCACCACCTTGGCCTCACCCCAAGTCCTTTGCGCAGTTTCGGGTGCCACAATAAAAAAAGGATATAAAGCTGTTAGAGAGCATGCAGAGGAGAGCTGTGAAGATGGTGATGGGTATGGAGCAGAAGCCTTATGAAGAGCAGCTGAAATCTCTTGGTTTATGAAGTGAACGGAAGAAGAGGAGACTGAGGCAAGACCTCGTAGCAGTCTACAACTTCCTCTCCCTGGTGACCAGTGACAGGACCCAAGGGAATGGCACGAAGCTGTGTCAGGAAAGTATTCCTAATGAAACGTGCTAGATAGTGGTGCAGTCTGGGACAGCTGCAAAAGATCCAAGATGTGGCACCAGATGGGTGGGTGATCACTTTCACAGCAAAGTTTGGCTTCTTTGGAATAATTTCGACTCTTACCTCCATAACCATCCAGTGGATGATAATCCCATGCTAGCTATACCAGTGCTTGACATTTTACATGTTAGTGCCTGGCAGATGGACATTCAGCTGTTCTGGTAGTCATACAAAAATGCCTGATACAAGTGGAACATTCTTTTTAACTGGTTTCACATTTTTAATAATGTTTTTTAATAACATGTCAAAGTTTGGAGCTAGTAGGCTAAACAGTTTCTCTCTAGGGACTCCATATTTTCAGAAGATAAAAATCTATAATTGCATGATATTTTAGGCTGATGTGCCTGACCACAGCATCTTTCTTTAATAACCATGTTTCTTTAGACAACTTAAGGAGCTGGGCTTTAGTCTTAGTGAGAAAAGATAGTGACATGAAGAAGTTCAGAATGAGTTACTCATATACAGGAATGTTGCAATTGGAAAGAAAGTATTTTAGGAACATTGAAGTTCTACACAAGCTGTCCTACTTCAAGCTCAGCAATGCTCTGAAGAATTTGAATCTAAACTTAACCTCAGAGTGCATGGTTTCAGGAAAAGTAGTGAGAATTAGGTAATCAGGTCATGGTTCCTTTTCTTCGCAGCTGCTCAGGGGCTATTTTTTAATGTCACTTTTACAGGTTTTTACTTCAGTTTTTTTAGTTGGAGACTACACGTCTGCAGCAATTTTAAAAGGGTGGTTGAGTCCAAATCAACTGTTTCTTGTTTTTACAAATATGCAAAATGGCATAAAGATACTGCATTTCAATAATCATTTAGCAACCAACACATCAGTTGTTAAATACATGGAGACTTGTGATAGTCACAGAAATATCATTTATGTCCCCTGCAATCTTCAGAAAATCTTGTTCTGATTCTCCTTAAATTCCGGTTTTATAATCAAAAGCAGTCTATGAAGGAACACTGGCTATGAGTCGATGAGAAAGCTGCACTGTTGCATGGGGAGGGATTGTATAATACCTCTCACTGAAGTGCAAATCTTTTGTATCTTGTAAGGCGCCTACCAGGCTAACACCCTGCAAATACTGAACATCAAGTGTGTCTTGAGGTAGCCTTCTGGTTTCAGTGTTGCAATCAAATGAGCATACCATAAGTGAAAGCAGCAGAGAAATGTGGATAATGTGTTTGCCTTTTAGTAAATCATCGGTAAACTCTTATGCTGAAATGATCTGGTTTTGTTACTTGCTCACTCAATAAAAACAACCAGTAGACTGAGGCTGGAAGAACTATGACAATTTGTCACCTGTAGAAACCTGTTGTACTGTTCCCAGTATTTTTTAAGATTAACTTAGGTAAGTGAAAATAAATCTCCTGGCTTAATTTTACTCTTCACTTTTATTTTTTCACAAAATAGCATGAAATTCAACACCACTTAAGAGTTCCTGCTTGGCTTCTTGATCCTTATTTTCAGTCTGCTGTGAGGAGCAGAAGTGCTGCTGGAAAAGTGTACTTGGGGACACCTTTTTCTTTTAGACAATGCTATTCATATCATAATATGACAAATGCACCCCCAAAAAAGAAGCAGTAAATGTCTCATAGGTGGTATCACTGAGTTGTTTTTTCCCAGTTCCGTTTGCAACACTTGCCCCTTGCTGCTCAGAAGTTACTGCATTTGTACAGCTCTCAAAAACTGCTGGTGCTCAGAAGTGAGCTGCTAACCTGAGGCTTTGTACAAGGAAACTGCACAACAAAAGCTGTGACTTTTACCTTTCTTTGATTCATGAAAAAGAAAATACAAGGGTCTATGGTTATTTTGCTGGAAAACAAAAGCTAGTGGAGTTTGGTTTCTTACATGCAGTACTGTTCATATTTTGAGATTATAGATGCCTGATTTCCCTGCTCACAGAGGAATTCCCTCATGAGCACCTCCAGGCTTCGTTCAGCCAGTGGTTGTTCAGAAGACTGTCCTGCAGATTTTTCTCACCGTCCAGCTCATGGTTTTGGCTCAGGTCCAGTTTCAGGTTTCCAAGAGTGTTACTACTATGCAGGATATGTGCCTGTTTGAAAGGACTTTGATACTGCTTCTGTTCTCCTGTCATTTCACTCTTCTTATAGAATCACAGAATCAATTAGTTTGGAGAAGACCTCTGAGGTCATGGAGTTCAACCTATGACCTAACACCGCCTTGTCAACTAGATCACGGCACTGAGTGCCACATCCAGTCTTTTCTTGAAGACCTTCAGGGTCGGTGACTCCACCACCTCTCTGTGCAGCCCAATCCAATTTCTAATCACCTTTTCTGTGAAGAAATTCCTCTTAATAACCAAACTGAACCTCCCCACGCACAGCTTAAGGCTATATCCTCTGTTGCTGGTTGCCTGGGAGAAGAGACCAACTCCCTACCTGCCTACACTCTCCTTTGGGGTTTGTGGAGAGCAGTAAGGTCACCCCTGAGCCTACTCTTTTCCAGATTAAACCCTCCCAGCTGCCTCAGTCACTCCTTGTCAGACCTGTGCTCCAGACCCTTCACCAGCTGTGTTGCCCTTCTCTGGACTTGCTCCAGCACCTCAATGTCTTTCTTATTGTAAGGGGCTGGACACAGAGCTCAAGGTGTGGCCTCACCAGTGCTGG
>VZRR01006558.1:129718-152947 GCA_013398015.1 Oreocharis arfaki | reverse complement strand
CTTCACCAGCTCTGTTGCCCTTCTCTGGACTTGCTCCAGCACCTCAATGTCTTTCTTATTGTAAAGGGCTGGACACAGAGCTCAAGGTGTGGCCTCACCAGTGCTGGATACAGGGTGACGATCACTGCCCTGGTCCTGCTGGCCACACTATTGCTGATACAGGCCAGGATGCCTTTGGCCTTCTTGGCCACCTGGGCACAGCTGGCTCATGTTCAGCTGCTGTTGACCCGCACCCCCAGGTCCTTCTCCACTGGGCAGCTTTCCAGCTGCTGTTCCCCCAGCCTGTAGCACTGCCTGGGGTTGTTGTGACCCAAGTGTAGGACCCAGCACCTGGCCTTATTGCACCTTCTGTAAATGCCCATTCAAACCCAGCCTTAACAGGGAGTATTCCTGCTCTTGTATGCACTGTATCCTGTGGAAATGTATGTGCTAGACAGTTCAGTTCCTATTCAGCTTTGCCCTTGACCAGCATTTTGAGCGGTATCTCTTTCTTGTTGAAAGTGTTTTAAGGATTGCCGTGTATTTATGTTGAAAAGGCAGTTTTCCACCCATCGGTTTATGCATGTTTGGCTTAATTCATAGTGTTACTATTGGAGGTGGAGTGCAATGAATGGAGCAGTCGTCATATGATGCAAGAAGAATTTCCTTATAAGTACAGAAAAATGTAAATTGTGGGAATGAATTCGTTGATAGAAGGATGCTTTTAGTTTGATCATCAGGTATTTGTGGAAAATTTCTCTATAACTGGAGAGAGTTCTGTTGACAGTTGAGAGTATTAGGAATCATCATTCTGTTGTTTATCCACAGTTTGTTTGGATTGTGGACTACGTTGAAAATGCATGCATTTTTTTACCCATTAAACCATGCCTTCATTGTGTTCAGTTTTCCTACATTTCATTGCAGAAAATTGATATGATTTCATAGATGACCATCATATCTTCATCATAGTGATGATAGTGGTCAGAAGCCTAATCTTTTTCCTCCTTTTCTTCCACCTTTTCCACCTCTTCCTTCTTTTTTTTTTTTTTTTTTTTTTTTTTTTTTTTTTTTTTTTTTTTTTTTTTTTTTTTTTTTTTTTGTCTTGTCCTTGTTTTTTCTCTCTTTTTTCCTCCTGGGAGCTATTTTGGCATCTGGAGGCAGTTTTTACTTTGACACATTTGACATAAAGGATGGAATGTGTCCAGTGTGGGAAGCAGAAAAGCTAGTGGAAAAAAAATTGAATCACTGCATTGCATAAATTAAGAATATTCTTTCTGGTCCTTCGAACAGAAATAGTTTTCGGTTTCAGCTCAGGATATACATGAGAATAAATTGCAATTAAAGGTCTTTATTTAAATAGAGAGAATTTAGCTATGTTGTTAGCACCATAAAACTTAACATTTTATGGAAACAAAACGGAAAATGAGATTGTGGCATACATTAAACACAGAGTGTGTAATTTACAACTTTAGGGATCCAGCCAAGAGGAAGTTGTATATTAAAAAAAAAAACCAAACCAACCAACAAAACCAACCAATAACCACATACATGCTGTTATGGGGATCAGTCCTGGACTGAAAAGCATCTGTATGCAAATGTGGGATTTTTCTGTGTGGTCGGAATTTCAAAATGTGCATGCCAATAGTCCTGAGTTCATCTGAATTATGGAGGTGTTTCCATGTGCCAGCAACACCTGTGCAGAAGAGCAGAAGTGTGAATACCCTTAAAATGTGTGTTGTTACCTCCTTTCTTCTGCCTGTGTAGTTGTAAAGGGGAGACCTGCTGGCCCCATCTCTCTGTCACTCAAATCCACATTTTACTCCTTGACTGAAGTGTTACATCCCTTTGCATTAGTGTCACTATGTCTTGTTCTTCCAGGCTTGCCAAAAAGGATAAAGGGTGGGGAGGGAGGTCAATTAGAAGACTTCTGGCTTCTTCCAGGCGTGAGTGAGCCAGGGAATGTACTGAATGAAACGTGTGTTCCTAATGGTACTTGCTTGAGCACTAAGCAGCTTTTACATCCTAAACTCAATCTCAGAAAGTCCTGAACTTTTCATGATCGTCAGCTCTCTGCTCCAGCTCTCCTTCACATGTTGTGTTACTGTTTATGGGCTGGTATTGCTGGCTCTCTCTTAATTCAGACATAACCTCTGGAAACCAAGGCAGTCTGATGTATTAAGACTCCTGCCAAATGTGATTCTTGAACAACACAATTTAGCCTTTGCCACAGAACGAGCTTCCACTTTTTAAATTTGTTTTGGTAAATTGTTCTTTTCCCTCCAGTAAAGTTTATTCTGTAGTTTAGTGAAAACCAACAAAAAGAAAGTAGAAAGTCAATTTGTGTGAAGCCTCAAGGAATTTCTGGTGGGTAAATTCACAGAAAAAGCTGACAAATAAAAGAAAAGTTTGGAGGAAAGGTTGCCAAGTGCATAAAATGCATTTGCTTTAGTTGTAAAATTAATTCAAATCTTCCCCTAAATCCATTTTAACTGAAGTGTAAGGATCTCTCTTGTTTGGGCAAGTGCTGCTGGTTGTGTTGCATTAGTGTGTCATTTTGTATGAGGTAAAATTACCTACAGGACCACAGTAAACTGAAATTGCAGTACTCATTTGTAAACAGAGGCAAAACCTCCAGACATTCAGAGGGAGACAATCCAAATCTGTTCTCTTTTTGATGTTGTGATTAGGCCTGATTTTCTAAACGGAGGAGTTAATGTGCTCATCACTCATGCAGGTTGTGGGGAAGCATTGCTAGGTAGTTTGTATTAGTTTTGTTCCATGTGTGTAATAAGTCTGATGCAACTTACTGCAGTGAGAACTTCAGAAGATTAATCTACTCTACTGAGGAAGTGTTAAAAGCAGCTGCTATAGGACAGCAGTTTCTTACAAACGATGAATGAAGTTGCAGGAGCTGTTTTAAACCAACAGAAAACCGACAAAACTCAAAAGGATTTTTGTAGTTTTATGGAGAAAAAGTAAGTTAAGAA
Organism: Oreocharis arfaki; assembly: GCA_013398015.1. Classification (NCBI taxonomy): domain Eukaryota; kingdom Metazoa; phylum Chordata; class Aves; order Passeriformes; family Paramythiidae; genus Oreocharis; species Oreocharis arfaki. Next base: position 149,981 of record VZRR01006558.1, on the reverse strand, counting down.
CTAATTTACTTTTTTGTGTTCAAAGATAAAATGGGAAAGGACATGCCTGTTTAAGGTAAATGCATCTTGGACCCATTCTTTTTCTGTTTTGTGTTCCCTGTCATGCACTTGAGTCCAGCTGTGGAAGAAACTGTAGGAGGTATAGACTTTCAGAGGAAACCAGCTCATGATTTTTAAATTTTTTTACATCTCTAGAAATAATGAAAGAAAACAATTTCCAAAAAAGAGGGAAAAAAGGAAATTGGGTGTTTCTGCCTTTTCACAACCTCTAAATAACATTATTTTCAGGGCTGCATAATTCTAACAGCTCTATATAATGTCCATGGAGGAAAAGATTAATTACATTTAAAATTATCTGGCTTTGGATGCAATGGCATATTGATTCTTAATTCCATTGAGAATGGGTTTTAAGATGCATATGATAAATTCGTAATAAGTAGTTCTTTACAGCTGCTTTAAAAATGCACTTCTCAGAAACCCTTGACATCTTTATATTCCTTTACTTGTTTGCTTTGGCTACTTAGACTTCGAGGTCTTCAAAATAGGAATTTTACCTAATTCACAGGCACCAGGGCAGAATTGTTCCTGAAGTTAAGGCTGCTGTGATGGATGTTGCTTGTACTGTATTAGAGATGGTATTTGTTCTCAGGCCTCAGAGAGGTATAAGGACTCTATAATATCATTACTGCTGCTTCATTGTTTCTGTCTTTTAGCAATTATCTTCTGAAGTCATGTCCCTCTGTTCCTTGCATTTTGCTGATGAGATCTTCTGAGTGTTAGTTCAGCTAGACTTTTTCTCTGCCTCCTGCTATGTTTTCCCAAGTGGCTTTGGTACCATCCCTGTTTGCACAGGACATATTTTCCCCTTTTTTTTGCAGTCCCACTTATTCTCCTCACAACACTTGTTTCTTCTCCCTGTACTGTTTTCCCACGTGCCCTTCAAAGAATAAATAGCTTTTTGAGATATCAAAAAAAAATATTGCAACTGTGCAGCAAATCTTGAGGCAAAATTAGGATGGGAAAAGAAACTAATTTTCAGTCACTCTGGCAGTCATTGCTACATATTCCCAAGCACCAAGACACACCTGTGCAGGTTGCCTCCAGCATCCGTGTGTCAAGACACATGTGCTCGGAGTGGGCACCATGTGTTTGTTCTAGATTTGCTGGTTTATACCCTTTGGAGGCAGATAATAAATAGTCTTTTGGCTCTCCACCCCGTTGGCATCTGAGAGTCGCTGTGATTCACAGCATCTGGTTGTTTCTCTTGCTGTGAAGGGTCCCTTTCTTACTTGCCGATTTTGTGTATCATTTCACAGGTGGCATGTTATTTTTTATATTGTCTGCAAAGCCGTGTTCTCAGTGTTTGTTTTTTCTTCCAGCTGATAGACTTTAAAAGTTTTGACTTTTCTATTTAATAATTTTGTTTTGCATCTCCAGTAATCAAAATACATAATAATTTTCCGAGCATTGTCTTACTTCTGTTCTGAAAGAAATTTCTGTATTAATTTGAATGCCACATGCACATTTAGCTATTTTTCACTCTTTCTCATGCATTCTCTTTGGATTAAGCATCTCCTCTAAATAATGCCTTCAGCTGATAGCCACGAATCGAGGATATTTACTGCAATTTGCAGACTCAATTACCTCATTGTAAAAGTGGTTGTTGATTTCTTAGTGTACCTACTTATGCCTTGAGGCATTCATAAAAGATAAATAAGGTACGTCAGAAATGACCTTACATTAAGGAGACTGGTTGGGGGGGGCTGCATATTTTGAAAAGTTTATTTAACTTACATCACGAGTTACTTCACATACCCTTAGGTAAAGGCTGAAAAAAGTGTATTTTGGAAGTTGTTCATTAATTGATACAAAATCTGTTGTCAGTGGCAGACAGGCGAGGTGTCAGGCAGTTGTGCTTGCTGTGCAATGGACATTGTTAGCAACTCCCAGACGTGCTATTCAAAATCAATCTGCAGTGCCATTCTTCCCATTTGAAAGGCTGTCACATAATACATTTGCAGCAACACGCTGTGTCTTACACGGTGCTCTTCATCAGTAACTTTCTGACGCGTCGCGTCGCAGAGGAGGTGCGAGTTAGGTACAATCCTTGTGATAGAAGTTAAATCCTTTACCTAAGGCTATGTGAAGTAACTTGTGATATAAGTTAAATCCTTACTTGGACAAGAAGGAAATTGTCCATCAAAAGCAACACAACTGGGAAAATACCTGACTTTGGGGAAATCAAGCTAGTACTGCTAGCAGTAGCGTGTGCCACGTGAGGCCTTGTTTGAAAGATAGTGCAACCCGAGTCCAAAAATCCTTTGAGATGTTGAAGCTTGTTATGTTTATTCCAAGACATTTCCAGAACCACAGATTAGCCACTTAATATGCAGGGCACATTTAGTGACCCACATGTTAACTGTCAGATGCCATAAATGAGCAGATATTAGAGAGCTGCTGACCTGAGCATATATACAAATTCAAGCTTATCACATCAGAGGGGGGTGGCCAGTCCCAAGTTAGCTTACACAGAGCTAAGACAAAGCTCCTGCAGTCCCACAGGACCATCCTCTTGGCCATGGATGAGCGAGGGCAGGACTGCAGTCTGCATGTGAGTACATGTACCTGTGCCTCGGGGCAGCCTCATCCCTTTCCAGCTGCAGTCCTCTTCTTCCAGAGAGGAGATCGAGCCCCTGGGCAGAATGGAGACTTAAGTACAGGGTAGGAAAGAGACCAAAGTGAGGAATGCAGAGTTGTGTTAATTTTTGCATACAATATCTATTCTTTAGCACTGCTTTCCAACCTGCTTATGTTAATATACACAGGTTAACCCTTCCCAGTCCCTGATGTTCACATGGTCTTCAACATAGGAATAGTGTAAGTTGTGGGTTTAGGTTTTCACTTATTGTTAATAAAATAGTAAAAAGTTATGGTAACTAGAAAAAAACAGCTTAAAAAACCCACCTTTAATGTTGTAACTTAAAGTTTAGTTGCTTATCTGCAATCCTTTGGAGGGATCTGCCAGTCTTTTGACAAAAATAAAAACAAAATCTTTGTATTTTCCAGCAGAAATTTTCAGTAGCATCTGAGGTATTTGTTTTGCTTTCGTTTTGTCTGCTGATCCCATTACACATCCTCCAGGCCAAGCAGCTGCAAGGCCTGTTTTTGAAATAGCTCATGAAATGTTGCTACAGCGTAGGTGATACATTAGGGCATAATGATGCTCATGGAATATTGCTCTGACTCCTTGCCACTTATTTAGCAAGAACTAGCTCTTTTTCAGGTTTTTGTTTCATCTTTTGAAGGTTGTCCTTTATGGATGATCAGAAGGTAACGGTAGCTTGTAATATCTCAGAATATTATTCATATCTCTTAAGCAAAAAGATAGGGTTTTGTTATTTTTCATCTGTTTTGGAAGTGTTTGGAGTGTCGCCTCTCCTACCCTAGCAACAGAGTATTTGGAAGAGGCAAAGTAGTAAATCTACTTCTCCTAGTAAATCATTAGCATTTGCTTTTGAATCAAAGAGTTGCCAATGCTCAGCGGGCTTGGTCCTGTACTGATAACTCAATGGAGAACAGGGTTGGTATAAAGAGTTATGGATACAGTTGAATTGCTGTTTGAGTATCAAAATGAGAGACATTTGCTAACTGACTCCAGCTGCCTTAACAGCAAGGATGGAGAAGTATGAAGTGTGGAGAAACACAGGTAAACTGGAACATGCGTTCATTTGCGTAACATCAGTTAAAGAAAAATATTGCACCCATTCGTTTTCAGGACTAATTAAATGAGCCTTAAAGCTTCTGCCAATAGATGAGGCATTCCTTTTTAATTCCAAATATGAATTCTTTTTGGAAACTTGATTAGAATTTCAACAAACCCCAGCTGCCAGCAAAGCTCGCTGTTTTAATAATCTACACATATTTCATTTCACATTGTCAGTTTTGTCTCTGCCAAAGCACCTATCACCTCATGCTGCCAATCCATTTTGGTGCTGGAAACATTTGGAAAGCTTTGATTTATAGTAAAGACTTGCCCTTCCTTCTAAAATGCCTGTCTTGTGTTTCCTGTCTTCATGACTATCCATCTAGAATCATTCTTATTCCATTTCATTTCACTAACCATAGGCTTTTGAGAGATGTGATGAGCCTTTTCTTTTGGGGACAAAACCTTCTGAAGAAAGTTAACATAGAAAGAAAAAGTAAACATTTTGTTGGGTATGACAGTGCTTGGAAAAGACCAGTCAGTATTTTCTGGTTTCAAAATGGCTTGGATAGTTTTATTGGATTACACAGTTGTTTTTCCTGTGTGTGTTGCCCACATTGAGAGTTTGGTGTTGTATTGCTGTAGAATATGCTCTTTCTTAACAAAAAGAAGATAAGAGCAGAGGAAAATCAAGATTTCTGCAATGGTAAGGACACTGATTTTGCAAGCTGAATCATGATGTTGACATGTCAAATAGACCAGGTGATTTATATTCAACAGACTGTAAATCAGAGAATCTGTCCCTTGGACTGCTGTTTGAAAACTTGGTTCAGGTAGGAAAAGCCCTAGTGCCACCAGAGTCTCACCAAGTTCCTTTATGAGCTACTAAGGGAATGCACAAGTGTACAGCAGGCGCTGCTTCCATTTGCCCACAACACGAGCCACCGTATGTCCCTTGTGGATACATGAGCAGCAGTCTCAGATGTTTGTACCGTGAGTAAGCAAACGCACGCCCGAGTGGTGGCAGTGATGAAGATGCAGCTTCCAGTTGTAGTGCAAGCTGTTGAGGGATTCTGAACGTGGCTTATCAGTCCATGCTGAAATCTTCATTGCTAGTGTCGCACCTGTCGTGTTAAAGCTCACACACGTGTGGCTGCATGCTCATGGTAGGCAGTGGGCATGACTTGCCTCCTCAGTTTCGCCGTGTAGGTCTCTCTTGTACTATTTTAAGTAAAACTCTGGAGTAGGCAATTTTGTGTAATCAACACCTTTGGCAAATGAGACATTGATTTAATTTTTTTACGTATTTTTTTTTTCCAAATATCTAATGTCTTATGCTGAAATGCATTTTCTTCTTTGCTGTGTGTAAGCTGCCTTTTGTATATCAAATTTGCTTTTATACAGCCTTACCTCTTTTGTAGAGTTTTGTGTTTAGTCTGTTGTTGGTTCTATATCTAAGATTAATGTTTGTAATGTTGCTGGCATTAACTTGCAAGTTCAGGCCGGTGAAGGAAAGCATTTGCTCCCATTCCATTTCAGACAGTGTCAGAGGATTTATTTAAAGTGCGCCTTCCAGCCCCAACCACTTGCTCCTTGGATATAAACCAGGATCTAAGCCAGATTATCAGTACCAACATGAAGGACCATGCTTGACTTCCATAAAAGTTCTCTTTCTTAACATTCATTCTTCTGCCTTGCTTTGGAGATTACACCATTGAAGATAAATGTAACTTACAACAGTAAGCACAACAGTACAATCTGTCTTTCTGCACAATAACTGTTTGTTATCTTTCCAAAAAATGTGTGGTGACTAGCCAGACAGCAAGCAAATGCCATTTCATACACCTGTGTGCCAGATGTTTTACAGCTGTGCACATACTGCTGCTGCTGAACCTCCAGTGAGTGTCACAGGACAACTGATTCAGGAAAAGTATGAATTTTTCTCTTGGGATGGGCTGAAATGGCAGGGAAGGAGACAGCTGCCAGTCAAACGAACTGCAAAGCACAATTAAGAAGCAAATCTTTTGGCATCTTGTTTGGGGATATTGCTGACATTAAGAGTTAGTGAGATTTCCTTTGGCTTCTTCACAGCTAAAATATTTTTCACAGTCCCTCAAAGTCTAATGAAATTAAAGTAGGTATTACTGAAGTTTGATTTGGTAGCATACAATGTTTGATTCTTGTAATGAGCAGCATAGAGTCAGTTTTTACAAAGCCAGGTAGGAATTAGTGACTATAAAATTCATACGGTTTTTAAGGGTAGCTAGGTATCTGAATGTCACAAAGTTTGGAAAATCTTCTTTGTATTGAGCATTGGGGTTTTATACCTGGAATGGACCTTTTTATTTCTTAGTTCTTAAAACTATGGACAGTGTGAGAAAGGAACTGGTCCTATCATCACGATCCCCATCTATTTTCTTTCTTTATGACTCCTACAATGATTCTCCTTTACACAGTACTTTGCAGCATTCATTTGAAGCTTGCAAAATTCTGTAAGGATGTAGGTTGGTTTTACTATTGTGTAATCTTTTATTTATTTAGCTATCATAACTCACTGCTTGGTATGTCAGAATGAAAGTTCCAGCAACTGATATGCTGCACATGGTATTTGTAGCCAAATCTCAGTATAGTTGCAGCTGGATTCTGTGTCACATCTTTAAAGAGTGGAAGGAGGATATCACACACTGCTCTGGGAAGGGGGCCAAGGTATTAGACACAAAAGTGGGCAGGCATATGTGCCTTTATGGGGAGAACAGGGGAAGAGGGAGTGTGGTCCTGGAAGTCTGATAGGCATGGACATATTTTGATTGCTTCAGAAGCTGACTCAAATTTTGGATTAGCATCTGTAGTCTGGTCACTAACTCAAAGTTCTTAAGTGTTTTGAAAGTCTGTTTTTAAGGTGATGGTTTCAAGAATTTGTTTACTAGTGTCCTTCCAATTTGGCAATGAAACAATTTTTTCTTTGGTTTCTTATTTGGTTTCCCAGCTCATGGAGGGGGACTGCAAGTATATGACATGAGAAAGAGAATTATAGCCACTGCTGTGATACTGGTTTTGGCATGCAGAATTGAAGAAAAATTACATCAAATTAGCATCATGGTAACTCAGTGTGAGAGACATCAATAGCTTGACAGGAGATGGCCAAAATCTTATCACTAAAGCACAAACTTCTCCAAAGCTCTGTGTTTATGCTTTTTTAACTCTTTCCTTTGATTAACTTTTTGATGCTTTTGAAAAGTGTTGAAGGTAGTACTTTATTAGGCCCTGGAGGGGGAAGAGCCCATGGCATGCTGCGCAGGAGATCTGTGATGGTACAGTGTATGGCACAGTGGGCATGGGAAGGACTGCCTCTAGTTCCAGAGCTGGTAGGATGGCCATGAGCAGGGCACTGTGCCTGATGAACACCCTTTGGCTCAATGGCGCATTCATCTACATATATATACTTATATAGCTGCATATCGGTAGCTTTTGCTTCCAAAGATTCTGTGGGTGTGCTTTGCCACCTTTATGTTGTGTTGAGCTGGGTGTTGTCAGCATGGGTACAATGAACAAGCAGGAAGGATGGCAGTCCTGGACCAACATACAGCCAGGGACAAGTCTTCCCCCTGGTTCTGGGGAATATTACCTGTGCTGCTGAGAAGGCAACTCACACTTTTTGTCTGCAGAATGGATATTTCTACTTTCACATCATGCTATGAAGTCCATTTATTTTCAGTCTCAGGCGTAATACGCTTTTAGTGGAGGGTTTTCTCCCTGTGATTGTTTCCTGAATTAATATATCTTCCTTCACTTTGGCAAGGATTTTCCTTAATAAAAAGTTCCATCATCAGTTATTAGTTTCATATGACTGGTCTGTGAAACACATAGGATTATTGAAAGCTATAAAATTTGTGTTAGCTGTTTTCCTACATCATGATCAAAATTATCTCAGTTCTGTCTCAGTGGGTTCGATCATATAAATTTATTGCTAGTTACCCACAGTAAACCAGCAAGCTGCAGCTGTGTGACTAGAGCTCAGATGAACTTATCCATTTACACCCAAAGTGGATCAGGGAAAAAGCAGCTGTAAAGTAAGTGCTCGTTTTAGTAACAATTGCTTTACTTATAGTGGTTTTATAATTTTTTGTAGTTACTACTGTCCATAACTTTTAGTCAGTGTTAGTTACATTAGGTTACAACTTCATATAATCCTGTTTTTAACCCAAACAGCAAATGTTGATACTCAATACTGGTTTGTAGTGAAGTGGGAAAGGAACTATGGGAGAACACAGTGTGCTACTAATAGCACCTGATGAACTAGCATGAAGTATCATATTATTAATTGATTTAATGAGTCTTTATATGCTATGATACTTGAAAGAAAGTTAATTGGTTTCTTACAACATAACTGTACTGGACTGTGTTAAAGTGCATTATTTGATTATAATTTTCTTGAAATATCCACTTCTGAGATTTTCAGTCCCCCTTCACTCCTCAACCCCAAAGATGCAGTTCTTTTTGCTCTGAAGCAAAAGAGCATTAGCTAAAAGCACAGTGTTTCTTCCTTGTTTGTATCCCTTGGGTTAGCTGTGCATGGGTGCTGTGCTGGGCACAGTCCTCTTCTTGAGCTAAGCAGAATCATGCCCGTCCTGGCTGACAGTTCAGGTAATGCTGAATGGTGCTTGTCTGAAATGAGTAGTCAACTGTAATTGGTTTGGAACATTTGTATTCCATATTAGTTTCCTCGATTTTTGTATAGACCATGTGAACACGAGTGGCATGGAAGTGTCAAAATTTATTGTTTTTCATTGGACTCTAAAATAAAGTTGTTTTCATCACTTGAGAGGACAAGTGCCAGAGGGGTGGATCAACTTCCCTGCAAGGCTGTGTTGGACACAGCCCTGCCTCCCAGACAGGTTACATTACTGCAGTTGGATGCTCTGGAAGGCCCTGCCATAAAGGGAAATGTGGCTGCTGAAATAGTCACGCTGTAAGTCTCAGGAAGGCAGGCTGGGGCAAACAGCCCACGCGCTGTTCCCAGTGCTAATGCTCTGCAGAGCGTCTGAGCAAGCTCACCCAAGGTTCCTGTCCTAACAAGACAAAGTACTGCATTGTGTATAAAAGGGAAAGATTTAAGCTGTTTGGCTGCATCTCCAAATTCAAGCAATAGTGTGGAACCTCGAGGTGAGGCATGCAGCACACACTGTGATTAACATGCTGTGAACCACAAGTACAGTGAGCCAGGAATGGTGGGAGCATTTTGACGTAGTCAACCCTGTCAATTCATCCTGTCACTCATTGTTTTGCTTTGGGATAGCTGGTTTCAAAAAGAAAGAAATAAAGTAGAAGTCTCATACAAAGTAAAATCATAAACTGAAAGCTTATATGAACAAGATGGGAAAACTTCACAGAAAATTTTGAATGAAAATGGCAATACAATTATTTTTACCTAGCTTCCTTTTGACAAGGAAACTTTCCATTCATAGGCATTCAGAACAGTGGGAATACCTACCCACACATATGGGCATACGTGCCTACCTACCTGCACACTACACAGCCTTCGCTGTAGCGGTAGTATACAATTAAGGATGCTTCCGCCTCTGGATTTATATATTCAGGAGAAATTAAATCATTTAAATCAAATTTCAGAAATGCTCACAAGTAGGTTATATTGGCAAGAATCTGTATGCTTTGACTACAGTAAGAAGTAACTGGTAAGCATTCATGGGAATAAAATTCTTCTGTGTATCCTCACATTCATTTTGATTGGCAGATAAGTTATTCATCCTTTACAGTGGCTCCCTGATGATAAGATAGTATCTTTCATCTTTCTTCCTCCTTTCACCTCTTTTCCCCAGCCCAGTATATTGGATGTGCTGGAATAGAATCAAATATAAAAGTTGTATCAACATACAGTGTAATGCATTTTAGGATTTTTGCATCTTTGCTGGAAAACAAAACACTGTGGACAGTTGGAGAATTTCTCTGATGAAATGTTGTAGATTTATTTATTTGTTTGCTTGTTTATTAATTATTTGGATCCTCCTTTGGGTGTCTTCATCCATAGTCTTTCTTAACCCTCCTCTGTTTATTTTACACCCTTGTTTCTCAAAAAAATGCCTAGATGTTATTTTCATTACAAATAAGGAGAAGACATCCAGGATTCATCCGTTTTACCTTTCTGCTTGCTTTATTTTTAGCTTCCCTCGTGCCTTATTGAGAAAGCAGCAGCTGTTTCACATTCTGTATCACGACATCCTTTTTAACAAGCCACTTTAGAGCATCCTTATTCAGTATTTTGAGGGATGCAGAAGAGATTTACCAGTACTTTGCTGCTTCCTTCTCATTTCACTGAACCATCATGAACTGGTAATATGTCATCTGTGTGGTGCTGCTCTGTATTGTCAGAGGAATAATTTAATTAATTTTTATTAATAGTCCCTTAAATGAATTTTTGAAAGACAGATACAATTACAAACACAGCACAGGAAGAGCATAGGACGAATGTCTGGCACAGCTATACAAATAGTTGTATTGCTTCAAATATTACCCTGCTGCTGAACAAGACATGTAATCTGTAAAGAATTATGTGTAAGAGGGAGAAAGATATTCAGAGCAATACTGAAGCTTATTCAAGTGGTCAAAGGCAGTAGAAAAGGGGAAAAAAAAAGTCAGACACATGAAATCACATGAGTGCCTCCAAAGTGCAGTGGCTCCTCTTCCCTCTCCCAGACACTCAAATCAAGAATAAAATAAAAATTACCCTAATGCCTGTGCTCTGGAAGAGAGAGAGAGAGAAGGCTCCTTCCAGAGGAAGAGCCAAGGTGGCATTACAACCCACAAATGCTTAAGAGGTGGGCATAAAAAAGTGAGGACTACAAGCGAATAAGGTTTCCTGATAGCCTCAGTTGTTCAGTTACACAAAATGCCCTTGTTGCATAGGGATCATCAAGTGCCATAGCTGTGTTTCCACTGAGCTGGAGAGCTGTTGCTATTCCTGGGTTGCCCCTTTTATTTCCTCTTGAATCTGTTTTAGGATAACTTATTGGTAGGATACACTGATATAATACCATTAAAAAATACCTTTTAGTGCATGTGCCCTGTCTTCAAGAGCTCCCATCTCTTGGCTTATTCAGCATGTTATCCTAATTTGAATGTAGAAAGGCTGTCTGCACAAGAAACCTGGTAGCTGAGCAAGCTGTGTCAGTCAGTGGCCACACTTCCTTACATTACTTATGAATGTGCTGCTGCAGAGTCTGTAGTAAGAACAGATTCTTTCATCTTTTCCTGAAGGAAATGTCAGCAATCATTTCAAATTGTTTAAATGCCTTTTCCTAATGCTTTGCATGCACTTTACAGAATGGGCACAATTGGGAGACTTGCTTTACTCCCTGGTAGGAAGGACTGTGATGGGAGAACTGGTGAATATAGACACAGACACCCACCACACACATGCACGTGTCATGCTGGAATGAGGTACCATCAAAATTTAAACAGAATGGCTGCAAGTGGTCTTATTGCAGGATAGAAGTGCTTTTTTCTAGGTAAACTGAATCTGCTGTGAAATGTTAGCTGTGCCTACATTTACTTTTGCAACTGGAAGGCATTTAAAATCACATTTTTCTAAAGGGAAAGCAACTTTTTTCTTTTCTTGGGTTGCTTAGGCCAAATGGACCATTTCATTAAAGATATGTTCTAAAGTCTGTTTCCCAGACACAAAAGCCTTGATAATCCAAAAATGTGCCTTCTTGTAGGGCTTTCAATGTGATTTCCAGTACAGTTTTTAAAAAAAATAGTAGTATGAGATGAATCCCAGATAACTGCAGTGTAATGTCTAGTGGTTTCATTTTCCAGGGATATACTCATAAAAGTTCATTTTTAGGAGTCTAAAGTAATCTTCATTTTATGGGGCAATTAAAGACTTCTGTTTTGATGTTGTCTACTGTTCTCTGTGGGATTGATTCAGAATCAAATACATACTGTAGAGGAAAATTCAGCATGACAGTTTGCTGCTGGCATTTTTCATGGAGAATTGCAGTATGCTCCCAGATGGAAAAAAAACTTACAAGGGAGTTCTATTTTTTTATAGGTCTATATTATAGCTAACCATTCATCTACTTATCACTGCAGGTACATGGAACACTGCCTGGTTTTGGAGTCTTTCCACTTTATAAAGTACAAGTTATGTTAATATTTTTTGACACTTGAGTAAGAAAAATTCTTACATTTTATCAAATTCAAGACAACTGACTGCCCTTTGATTATTTCCAGACCCACATAATATCAGCCACAAAGGTAATACAGTATGAGACTTAGGGTTCTGACAGACATGTGTCTACAAATGAAAATCATATTGCTGGAGCTGTATCAGCCCCTGCCTCTCTGAAGGATGGCCATGCCCTGAGTGAATGTCTGATTTACTTGTGAATCAGCTCCACAGTGGTTACAGTTCACTATATTTAGTGTTTTGTAGGTAAGCCTCTGGTATTTTCACTTTGCTGTATCTCACTCTAAAAAAATTGAGTGGTTGTCCAGAAACTGGGTGAGAAGTGACCAAGGTATTTGGGCAGCAAGAGCTAAGGGAGGGATGGCAAGAGTGTCTGTCTCAGCTCTTGCTGCAAGTCCCACTGTTCTTGCTGGTAGTCAGTCCTAAAGCTGGTACAGTCCTTTGGTGCACCAGGGAGTGGTCAAACAGGCTGCAGACGTGCCGCTCTTGGCAGCGATTTGGGTGTAGGTGCCTGTGCTCTGGAAGCTGTAAATCTGTTCTGCCTTGGGGAGGAGCCCAGGCTCCCAGCCCTGCCTGCCTCAGCCCTATCTGAGGGAACAGCAGTGTGAAGGGCTGCCTTTTGTTCCCTTTTTAAGGGGTCTTCTCTAGCAAAGACCCCATAAGCCTCAAACATCAGGATGAGCTAGGCAAGGGTCAAAATCTTATGAGAGAAAATGAGTAACAAAGACATCACAGACCGTCTCCTGCGTTATTTGGAATTGTGCCCTGGGTATGTCATCATTTTCCCTTCTCTCACTGAATCCTCTTTTTTTATATGTATTTTTAATAGTAGCCGTAATGACAGTGAAGTGGATGAGTGCAGTACCTGTTAAATGCCAGCTTCCCCTTGTATGGCATCCATCTGTAAATGCACTTAAAACAAACATCTGCTCCCAGAAATTACTTTCTGACCTGTGCTGGTTTTTTCAGCACCAGCTGAAGGTCTGTCAGGCTTTTCACCACCTTCCCCAGTAATCCCAGCAGGTCCACAAAAAAGTAAAGATCCTTATTCATGTGATATTGCAGCCACTTCAGCTACCTTGTTGAAACTCAGAAGATACAACTGGAGGAGTAATGCAATCGTATTCACAAGAAAGAGAAAATTTTTCAGTTGTGAAGGTTATCACGTATGTTAGGCATACATAACCCAGATTACTTCTACATTATAACCTGGATCCCACAAAAATTAAAATTCATGTAAAGTACCTTTTTCAGCTAAAATTTGAATTGGTGGGTGAGTAACTAGGCGGTAATCTTGAGAGGCAGAACGCTACAGAGACTGTCGTACAGCCACACATTAAGATGTGGCCATTCCTTTCTGAAAACAAAATACTGCACTGGGTTTTAAATATCAGCTTGCACATGTAATATTTTGCATAGGCTTGCTGACTTAAAGTGTGTGTTTAGAGCTAATTGATGTTATCAGAGCTCTGCTTTTATCCCTGAATCAATTTGGCAAAAGGTTCATATTCTTTAGCAACTTGACCACTTTCTTTCTCTCCATTTAATTAAAGTGTCTTGGGTCATTCACAGAAACAGTTTTAAGACTCTTGACATGTTAACATGTTTCTAATATTTGAAGTACTGAGAAAGCCAAGAATTTGTAGCTGTAAATCTGAAGTCTTGTGAATTTCATAGACTTGTATTTGTACCTGTATTATGTCCCTGTGGTGTTATGCATAATTTAAAGGTTATCTGAAGCCGCTCCATACTGCTTGGAAACTAGTTTTTCTTTAAAAATAGTGTTCAGTCTGTGAAGAGATGCTGCCAGGCATTTATATTAATACTTCTATAACAGAAGGAAATACTTTCTCACATGTGATTAAAGTGTGGAAGTCATTAACACAGGAAAGCCATTGAGTCCAAGAATTTAACAAGACTTCTGAAAGGTTATAGCCATCAACAATATACAGGGTTGTAATTAATACAAGTAAGTAATTTGGAAAAAATGCTAAGCTTAGTGTTCATGGATTCAGTTGGTCTCCAGCTGTCAGCTCCCAGTTGGACACAGACTGCTTTGTCAACCTCCACAGTTTAATTTTTCTCCATACAGCATCTGGCACCAGCCAGTGCATGAGACAAACCCCTGGGACACGCACATTGGCTGTGACATGGGACATGCACACTCCCTGCCTGCCTTCTGGCCGATTTAAAGTGTGTAACTTCTGTAGTCAGTGATCACGCTGCGCCAGCTCTCCGTGCGTACACAGCGCCGTGCTGCTCCGTGCGTGTAGGAAGCAGGGCACGAGGAGCTTTTATTACTAGACTGAATCAAATGAAAAGATGATGTTCACAAACAAATAAAGCGAAGTAGGCACAGATACTTCCCACCTTCTTCTAGCTCTGACAACTCTTTCTCATTCCTGCGTTTCGGCTGTGGCCAGGTACGTGCTCTGCACTGCCCTGCAGGGTCATGCACAGTCGCAGCAAAGCAGCAGAAAACAAAGGAGAGAGAACATGCCGTGGTGTACAGGGAGCAGAGTAAAGCCTTTTCTGTATGCACCAGAGAGAACCATCACGCTGCTGGCACTGCACATGTCAGATTTGCTTTGTGTCTGAGACCTTGAAATGAGCTGTGCTGACTGTAGAGCTCTGCCCCAGACTGTAGGAAAGAACATCAATGCCATTGTATTTGGCACCTGTAGGAAAGATGTGATGCAGAGAGTAGACATGGAAAATAAGCGCTCTGCAGGTAGTCTGTCCAGAATGGGATCAAGGCATGCTTGTGACAGCACAAATAAGCTCCCTCTGAGATTGTGAAGCTCTTTGTCTCTTCAATTTTCTCAGGAAAAAAAAAATGGGAGAAACCTAAATTTCTTGATAACTTTCACAGAAATAAAATCAATTTAAAAACAGCTTCACAGTCAGTGTTTATTCTCACAATCTGAGAAATGCAATGTGGAAGCCAAGATAAAGCAGCCTTTTCCTACAAATAAACAACAAGTAATTTTCAAATGAGAATGACTACATGAATTCCAGTTGCTGGAGGGGATGCTGATGATGAGGCTGCAGCAGGATCCGTGGATGCATTCAAGGGAGAGCACTCTTGCTCGCCAGCAGCCTCTGTTCAAGGAAAGTGCCCAGGCATGTGGGTAGCAACACTGCTGGGGCACTGCAGCTCTTCAGGTGAGTTTGGTGTGCCATCTTGGGGGAATCTTTATTCTTGGGGTCACCAGGAGGAAAGGAAGAAGGCTGGACATTAGCGGATATGCTACAGGTTGTGTTTGTTTTGCCTTGGCTGAGCAGTGGAGTTGCAAATGATTTCTTTGCCAAAAGTGAAAGTTCATTACAGACTGGCCTTGTTTTGATTAGGAAGAGCTGGGGGACTATACCATAAGAATTAATAAAGCTTATGGCTTTGCCTGCTAGTTTGTTCACTTTGGCAGTAGAGAGATTATATTCTAACTGATTTTTAATTTCTGTTACCATTTTTTTTTTGTTTTAGTCTTTTTAGGATTTACTCTCAATTTATGTGCACAAAAAACTTTCCATGATGGTGGCACTTCTACAAATTTTTTTAGTGCTTGAAAGGAAGTTCCCATAGACTGTGTCTATACTAGATGTTTGTCAGAATAAAACAGCGTTGTGCTAACTTGTGTTGGGATGCAGAAATTCATGACCTTCCCTTTTTTTTTGTCCTTTCATATACTTCATTTGGGAAAAATACTACCCACAAAACATCTGTTTGGGGATTGGTTTGCTCTTCAGACTGAAAAAATGTCTTTCCAGATAGAGTTGATTTTAATTAGATGGTTTAACAACACTTCTGGTGGTTTCGTGAATATATTGTTATCCCTTGTTTTATTACAGAAACTGTGGTTAGGGAAGTGACTTACTGCAAGTTCATAGAGAACAAATTGTGAGAAATGGAGAAAGTTGTATAAAAATGCTGATACAGCGTTCATTATGTAATGGAAGAAGATGTTTCATGCAGTGTTATTTTTGAATTTCAGTCATATGAGGCTAAGATAAGAATCAGTTACCAGTTTCAAGTTCCATTATCCTGGCACCACGTCGGCTCCTTTTGGCAAATCATTTAACCTTCTCTGCTTCCTATCTAACAATTTAAAGTGGAGATCTTACTTTATTTATTTCCCAGGTGTACTTGAAGTATTTCATTCATATGTGTAAGTACTTTGAGAATTATTTTATTTATAAATAAAAAATACATAAATCTTTATTATATTATGGAAGAATATACGTTTGTGGGATAAAGATTGTGCTATCAGTTAACAAAATTTTATTTGATTTCCTTTGACAATTAAATCTGTCTTGACAGCTTGTTAACTCATGGTTCTCTATCAGTTAACAGAAATTAGGTTTTTAGTATCTAGTTAGAGAAACTTTGAAAATCAGTACTGCCATAAGAGAGTCAAGTCCCACATTTCATGGCTAGAATATTTTCTTTTCTCCTTACAGCTGTGAGTGCTGTTAAGCTGGCTAACAAAGGAGCTGGCTCTTCTGAACGCTTGAGTTCATCACAAGTCAGTAGCTTTCAGCCTTTTTCAAAGCATTTCTATGTTCCTCCATTTTCCAGGGGAAGTGTGAGCTCCAGCACAGGTTATTCAAGGCTTGCTTTTCTTAGCAGCTTTGTGAAGACTTCTTAAAATAGTGGTTCGATAGACTACGGGAGGAAAATTGCTGATCTAAGTAATATCCTTCTTTTTTTCTATTTTGTTCCTTGTCAAAGGGGGCTGCGGTACATTCGGGTATGATTCTAGAGGACACACTATATTGAACAGTGTGTATTGCCAGGGTTCTGCAATGGAATTGTGACTCAGAATATCTGAATTACGCAGACAGTTTAATAATTCTGCGTCCTTGTAGCCATCCAAGCTGGATCCATTCTGATCCTCTAGGTGAGGAACACACAGAAAGGAAAAGTCTTTGAATTCTTCAGTGCAGCTAAGATGGCATTGACCAAGCGTATCAAAACAGTAATTTGTCTGGAGAGCGGTGGGGTGGAACTGTGTAGGGTTAGAAAGCACTCACATCCTAAATTACAATATAAGGTGCTTATTTGATTTGTCTATTTCTTGTTTGCTTCAGTCTGTCACAAAATATTGTATATTAAGTGATACAAAGATAAAATAATTTAAATTGTTTATCCAAACAACAAGTGACTTGAGAAAGTAGATGTAGAAACTTGAATCAACAAGGTTAGAGATGCTCACAAGTCGAGGTTTGTACATGATGACAGTATAGTGGTAGTGGCTGGTGCTGTTGGTGCCCACCACAGTTGATCATTCTTTGGAGACAAGCTTCCCAGGCTCTTCTTTCTGACACTTCCCATGGTATCTACGGACCAGAAAGCTGAATTGCACCCGTGAAGTGTACATCCTGGCTTTTATTGTTTCCCAGTCCTGAAAACTAGATCGTGTCCACTTAGATGGGATTAGCAAAGTACAGTCACCTCCTCTTCCACTTATTTCCACTTCTGTTGTTTTGAGGTGGTTTCCAAAAATCCAATATCCTTTGGTATCACAAAGGTCATCACTGGCACTTAGTTTAAATCAAGTAATGAGACCAAGCCAGTTTGGCAATTTAACAGTTAAAAAGCATTAATTTTTAAAGAGTCCTTTGCTATAATACCTTTATGTTGTTTAGAAGCAGTTCTTCCCATATTTATGCACACAAACACATCATCTTTGCCTGATACGGTGTTTCCTAGGAAACTTTACTTACTCAGGTATCAGTGGATCCAGTTAATTGTAACCAAGAGGGCTGGTATGGAGGCAGTTTTATGTGCTTTTATTCACCATAGTTATACAATCTTTTTGGATTTTTCCACATTGTAATTTGGCATGAAATGACTGGATGATGCTCCTGATGCTCTTCTGGCATGGTGTGCTGAGAAGGGAATAGTTTGTTGCATGTTGGGCACACACATTTGCTTCACATAGTCTACTGCTGTCACTGTCTCCAGTTTCCGGGCTGTAATTGAGGTTTTCTCAAAGTTATGAAGCTTTTAACCAAAATGTCATAGTGAAGATCAGCAGCACTGATCAGCAGCAAGTGGGACTTGCTCCCAGGGTTTGCAGAACAGCACTTGCAAAGAAACACTTGGTACAAAATAAACAGGTTTCAGAGGAAATGAAGGGTGCCCAGTCTCTGAGCAAATACAAGGCAGCTGACATGGGTCAACCAAGACCTCTCCCCTCCAAATACCACAAAACTTGCTCTCATTTCAGCAGAAACTGAGCTGCTAGCACAGTTTGGACACCTCCTCTTTACCAGGAGACCGAAACAATGAACAAAGCAGGAGAATTATGTACCCATGAATATCAGATGCTTTAAGTATTCCTGTTGCTGAAACAGCACTTGAGAAAAATGCCTTTATCCTCTGGATTTATTCCTTCAGAGGCACGTTTCCAGCACTGTCTGATATATTGGACACTTTTCAAGAATGGGAACAGCCCTGGGAGCATCTGACATCAGGATTGAGCTGCAGGGAAGGATTTCTTCTGGATGAGGAGGTGATTTTGTACAAGAGGCAGTGAGCAAGAGTCATCTGCCAGGGATTCTGTCTAAAGCCCGAGGGGGAAAGGAAAATCAGGATGTAGGCCTTGGTCAAGGGAGCAATTACTTCTGGAAATGGATTTGAGTGGGCTGGGATGAAGGAAGTGTTTTGGAACATGTCACCTGGAATTTGTAGTCCTAATTTTTTTCTCTCCCCCTTCATTTCCTTCATGAATGGTTGTTTTTTTGAGGGGTTGTTTGGTTAAGTTGGGTTTTGTTTTAAAAGCTTTCATTTTTGTAGCATTTTGTTTATCAATTACCCTGCGTAGGGCAGAATACTCTGTTAAACATGGTGTATTGTGGATTGTATGGAATATAGTGTGCTCAACTAACACCATCTAATGTGCTGCCTCAGAGAGGTGTATTTTTTCAATTAAAATTTAATATATTGTTTCCACTGTGCTGTAATCACGGGGACCATTTTCTTCTGCTTCAAGTGTGGTTTTATAAATTCTAAGATGAAAATGAGTTGAGAGAACTGCCAAGAGGAACTGCAGTCATGTATGTGAGTCATAAATATTTTACTTAATTGGGGAAATTGCTCATTCTTTTACAGATTACATCTATTCCTAAATATTTTATTTAATAGCTAGGAGAATGTCCTTTCTGCGCCTTCAGTGCTTCAGCACATCACTAACAGCAGCATTTGAGTTGCAGTGGTATTGCACTGACTGATTAACCAAGAAATCCCTTGCTTCCTTTGGGACATGCACCCACAGATCTCTCCAAAAGCTGTACTGGACAGATGTGGACTCTTGGGTGGGTTTTGATTTTTCCCTAGGGTGCCCAGGAGATCACTTTTGAGTTCAGATCATTTCCACTCAAGATGAGTAATTTGTTGGCTCCTGGTAATCCTTCAGAGCATGTAGCAGGGCACAAATTTCTTCTGCCTAACTTGAGCACCTGGCAACAAGGCCAATTAGGATTCTATAATCAATATTCAGTGCTTTCGTAACTTCATCCAGATGCTGAGAGCAGAGGAGCAATGTCCATGCATTTTGTTGTTGTAAATCCTTTCACAAAAATCCAACAATTGCCAAGAATGTGTAAAACATCAAAGTAAGAGGCAATTATAATACGATAATTGATGCCAGATGGACTTCTGCACCTGATATCAGTCAACATGCCAGTGAAAAAGAGATGTTTATTGCAAGGAATACTGCAGCATATGCTGGGGTAGCATCAGCATCTTTTCAAGCATTATTTTAACCATTTTGAAAACTGTTAATGTGTTGAGTTTCTTGTTGTGGTAGTTCTTAGACATTGCAACAAGATTCTTTTTTGTTAAAGATTTCCTGAGAAGGAAATATGATCTTCGCTCTCCCTAACTCCTGTAGCCATCATCAGGTTTGGCAAAATTTCATTAAAACTTACAAGTAAACCATTATTTAAACATTGACTAAAAAATCATTGGTTAGCTGCTTTTGGAAACCCTTGTTACCTTCAGGCAATGAAAAACAATGAGATAATATTTTCTTAAACATTATGTAGCTATTAAAGTAAATTCTTAAAATACATTGCCATTTCCAAAGCTGAATTTATTAGTTTGTAAAGGCTGATATTTTTTGAAGGAAAAATGAACTCGCCTCCATTGTGCATCTGCTTTTCCAAATATGAGATTTGGAGGTTTGTTTGCTTTTAAGAGGTGGTGAAAGGTCACCTGAGCATCAGTTCAGGCTTTGGTGTGGTATCGTTCCCCTCTGTAATACATGGTGGGAGGATGAGATGAAAACTATGTAGTGCATATTTTGTTTTGGCCATTTTGTTCTGATGTTCTTCTTGTAATTATTGGGGGG
>VZRR01006558.1:82350-129703 GCA_013398015.1 Oreocharis arfaki | reverse complement strand
GGGGGGGGAAATGCTGTTTTCTTAACTATGCTCTTTTGGTTTCTTATGTAATTTTTTTTCCCCATCATTCAAAATCTGAGCTACCTTTGAAGTGATAGAGCTCTGCAGACTGGAGGAATTTTCCAGTTATGTGGAACAAACTTCAAGCTGATCCTGGAGATACTTAGTATATGCTGCCTAATTTTTCTGCACCCTTTTCAGTGCTCACCGAGTGCCTCTCACGGGTGTAGGACAGTCCAGTTTGAAGATGAAATAAGTAACTGCTCACTAGAAGTGTTTGTACAGTCACATGCTTCAGAGTGCTGTAGTCCTACCCACTACCCTCATTGCATGGATAGTCTCATGAAATATTTCCAAGTATAGGTTTAAAATTGAGAGTGCAGGGAGCATGAGGGATCCCATAAAATCTGCACACACTCCTCCAGCCATGCAGTGCAGTGAGGTGACTGCTAATCTCTCTCTCCTGCTCCATGGATGCAGTTCCCCAGGTGCCAGCTTCCAGTGCATGGCCAGCACCACACGTGTAAGTGAGAGTAAGGGGCAAGATAAAGCACACCTAAAGGCAGGCAGGACTGGAGACCTGCAAGGATTTCTTCAGAAAGGTCTTCCATTCACCTTTGCATGCCCTGAGGCTGACAGATGCACTGAAGGGGAGCAAATTTCTGGTGGTGGATCTGTCTTCCAGAGCTCTAACTCACACTAGGAAATGTTATTGAAACCCTGCAGCGTAGCTCCTTCATTCCGTGCCTCAGGATTCCAACAAGTTCTGGCACACTGACCATAATGCATGCAGGTTTATAACACTATTTATAAATCTCTTGAGTTTCCTCTTGTATTGTTTCTTGCTGAGGGAGTGTGGGATGTGCAATTCATCCCATCAGATTTTATTGAGGAGTTATCCGCAGTCATGTGCATGATGGATTCTCTTGAGAAACAACATCTGTTTTCTGCAGTATTTCAAGTTTGAAATGGTTGTGAGTTGTCCTAGCCTGTTTAATTAACAAAAGGATACAATTAAATAATACAAGTTACTTGCATTTCTTGTCAAACACAATGTTAACTCCATAAGCCACAGAACAGGGAGGTTTCCTCAACAAGCTATTTGCTGATTTTTCAGTATTTTCTAATCAGTTGTTTGCCATACTTTATGTAGTACAGATTCCTCTGGTTTTCTTTCTCTCTTCAACAGAAACCATGTTATGCCTATCGAACAGACACTCCTTGTCTTGTACGTGAAAAAGACACTAAACATGAGTTGGATGTGGTCCTCGGGACCATCTGTTTTGCAAATCGTGCCATTGTGCTAACCCTGTCAAGTCAATCTCAGGTTCTATTAGGATCTTCTCATACAGATAAATGAAAAAAAAACATATATGGATGGATACACACTTGAAGGCAGGATATGTCAACCACTGATAGGCATTTGTATGATAAAAAAAGGAAGCTAAGCAGCATAGTTCCTCTTGGGACCATAACAAACCTGGCTAGCAGAGTCTTGGTGCTTGACTGTGTACAACTGTTACGTAGATCTTATGGCCAATTAAAATTACAAGTCAACACATAACTGTAAATTAAATGAAACTCAGTCACTCCTCCAGTAACAGTGGATGCATTTGTGGAGAGGGTGTGGAGCAACACTTTCATATGACTTCCTTGAAAATAACTGGCTTTCTCCATTTGTAAGGAAGCTCATTGTGGTTTTTTTGTTCAGTCATGTAAGTAAACTTCTGGAGGATTGTAAATGCCTAATGTAACAGTAGCCTTCAGGCATTCTTAACTAAAATTGTGTTTTATCTTCCACCAGCTGTGCATTTCCAGGAGTGCAAATGAACCTTAGGATAAGGTGACTGTAAGACTTGCTGCTCCTGCCTCCTAAACACAGGGAGCCATAGTAACAAATAGCATTGTATTTTTCACATCATCTTTCTGCAGTGGATTCGCTCTCATGGATGTATGGACAGTTGCAAAGTTTGTAGAGAAAATGGTCTGTTCCTACAAAACTAGTTCCTATTAATTCCTAAATTACTTGTATAACTTCCTTTTTCTTTTTTCCCTGCATAAAACATTCATATGAATTGCATTAAGCCTATTTTCCTTCTCCCAGGAAAAGTGTGATAGTAGCAGTTTTGTTCAAATTAAGTACTGTTTATTTCAGCTATCTAAATCCAGTTTGTGATTTTCGGTGGATAAAGTGCTGTCATTCTCTGCTTCCCACCCTGTTCTTTTCTCACAGCCACGCTGTGCAATGCTGCATAGCTACCAATCTGTAACCCAAATGTTGTTATATTCGAGTGGAGAGTTGTGCTGATCTCTGGGCAATATATAGAGGATGCATATTTTATGAGATACCAAGCAAGCTGCTGTATGACTATAAATTTCTGTGGGTTTTTCTCATGCTGTACATACCTGCTAATTACCGAAGTGATTTACGTTTTAAGCCTATTTTCTCTTTCATTGTTCATTCTCCTTTTTTCAAGTTTTAGAACTGAAGTAGTTTTAGTCAGTAGTTATCTCAGAAAGCCTCGGAGAGGTGGAGATAGTCTGCTGTGCTCTGTGCAGGTGCACTGTGTGCTACAGCCGGGGGGTGGTTGGCTTTCCCCCTCCATGCACAAAAATCTGGGCTCTGGTGACTGAGGTCAGGGAGAGGGAAGCCTCTGGATCATGCCTGCTGGAGTAAAGACCAGCCTGTGAACTCATTTATTGATGCCTGCATTCAGCATCATGGAAAATGGTGAGAGGGAAGAAGATCATCCTGAGCCTGCAGCCGTGTGGAAAGCCAGTCAGGTGTAGCCTTGCTGCAGCCTTGCAGCCGACTGAGCCTTCTTTTCTTTCCTGCCTTTGTGGTTGAAGGAGAGAAGTGGAGGGCTGCAGAGGCAATAATCGGTAGTAATCTCCTCAGCCAGCCAGCCATCTCCTCCTGTTGACCTTGAAGTAATGAAAAAGCGATAGATTCTTCTGCGTTTTACCTCTGTGTGTCCAGATAATGAGAGCAGAGAGTAATGATCATAAATCTACATGGCTTTGCCTGCTTGACAGTCTGGGCCATGGGAAAAATGACAGTACATAGTTTATTTTCAGTCTGTAATTCACATAAGTATTTGTCCCAAAGTGTTTCTTCTGGAGGGTTTTGGGGTTTTTTTGCCTTGTACTTCATTTTATGCAGCAGTGGTTTTAATTCAAATGAACCTATTCCCTTTTGTTGACTTCAGTTTTCAATATGAGAACAGTTGTATTTCCCAAACCAGAGATAAACTGGTTTGATATTTACATTTTTTTTAATGCAGTAACTTTTCATTAGTTAATACAGTAGAGTTATACTAGTATAGAACTGTGCCTATGAAAGAAAAAAACAAGTCCAAAATATGAAATACATATGTAGGACTTGTATTTAATATTTCTTTTTAAAAAAAAAATAAGGAAAAACTCCTCTAAATTAGCTATATTTAAAAAAAAAAAGTAAAAAATAACTTGGAATTTAGGAGTTTACTTTCAGATGTTGAACTACCATACATAAAGTAACCAGAAAGTTGTCTTTGGCTATTTGTTCATTCCCTTCCCAGTGATATGTAATTCATTAAGGCGGTTCCTTGTCGAACATTTACTCAGAAACTGGAAGGAATCTGAGACAGAAAACAATTAAGTAACCCTAATGATGCAGTAGTACAACTACGGTGGCCAATGGTTGAAGAATAGTAGCAAGGTGTTTTAGTACTTAGCTGCATACAAGGCAATGCCAGCCAATAAATGATGTCATGCAGTCAGAGGCAGGGTTCGGTCAATGCAAACTGACAGTTTTGCCTTTTAATCCCACTACGTACAATAACAAAATGTCAGGAAGGACTATATTTAAAAACAGAGGAAATGTCCTGAGCCACTAGAAGGGCCTGTTGCATTGTTTTTCCTCTGGGCTAGATCTCAAGTGAGATGAGGCTGCACCAGTACTGAGATCTCAAGGCACCTTTCCCCCTTCTCAGTATGGGATTAACCTCTGAAATGGCAGCAGCATTCTTTCTCTGGAGTAAATGGGACTGTGCTGGAGATGTCTTACATTTTGCTTGTGTTCCCATGATGGAGTCATTATGTGAGTGTTTGGAGCAAAGCTGAAGCATAAGGGAGCTCCTGACCCTTTCAATGAGCAGATGATCAGGTTGACAGAGTGGAACACGGTCTGTCCCAGAGCAAGGGGGGCCTGTAAGTCTGGCACTGCAGAGCAGCTAGGATGGTGGTCATAAGTTTTTCCTCTTTCCAGGCCAATTAGCCTGTTGGGGCTTGCCTTTGGCCAGAGAAAACACTGTAGCTGAGCTGTGCTTCTTGCGGAATTAGGGAGGATAGAGGGAAGAAGTTGACTGGCTCTGAGCTCTCTGCTGGAGAGCTGGAGGTGATGGCTGGCCACAGTGTACTCTGGCTGCCCCCCTGGTGGTGATCTGGTCATGTGATAAGCAGATGTAGTTCATCAGCCAGCCAACCCTGGCCACAAAAACATGTATTGACACCAGTTCAGTGTGTTAAATGAGGTTGGTTGAAGTAAGATGAGTGCCAGAGCCAGCTCCAAGGGGGAATCATCCCAGGGGTTCCCAGGGCGAAACTGTCCCCTTTCAGCAAGCTGTTTCGGCTCACTCATGAAGACATACCCAAACCTGACCCTTTATGTAGGTTATTGTGTTTGGAGTGTTTCTGGTACTCAAGCCAGTGTAATTTTTTTTTCTACACAGCCATGTTTAAGGTTACCTCCTGTGGTCAGGTTAATTACCAGTTTTAATGAGCTATGCTGACTTGCCCCAGTGAAAAGTTTGTTCCTCAAAATGTAGCAAATAAGTTTTAATGCTTAAAGACTCTCAGCCAACAAACAGTCAAGCTAAGTTGAATTCCAGGTTTGTTTTCAGAGACTGTAAGGTCTTTCATCAGTTTAGGTATTAATATATGGGCTATTATAGCAGGGCCATTCTCCATTTATGAGGTTAAGATATCAAAAGGATTTAAGGAGTCATTAAGGCCAAATGCTATTTTTAGACTTCCTTGAATTAGTGGAAATATAGTGAGATATTCAGGGTGTGAATCCAAAGTGGCCCAAGTTGATCCAAACTGGTCCTGATTTAAAACTGGCCCACAGGCACAGCCTTTACCCTGTGCCAGTGGTGGCCCTGGGAATGGGGAAGCCCTTCCTGGCTTAAGGGGCTGAAACAGTAGAAAATTAGGCAGATCAAAACCAGCATTATTCTACCATACCTGCTCTCCAGACATCCCCTTTGCAAGGGAGAAGCAAGGAGTCCTGAGGCAGGGAGTTAGGAAACCAGCAAACCTCTGATTTAAAGGGGCTTAAACTATTGTGGACCAGCACCTCAAGATTTCCATGTCAGTCATGTGCTGCTAAAATTGCCAGTTTCAAATAATAGTGTAAGTAGCCTGAGCAGACCTGTAGTTAACTGTGTAATTTAACTCCATGAAACTATTGAGATGTTTAAAAGTATGCAGATGCTAGTGTCTTATGCTAGATCAGGATCTTAATTATGCATAGTTTGAGATAATTGGGTTGCTTTAGCTTCATATCTCAACCTGTTAATTCTAACTACTAAATTAGGATTCAACTGTAATTCCTGTATGTTTAGTAGAACTATTTCAATTTGCTCCTGACATTAGGTAAGTGTTGTGATTAATTCTGCTTCTGTATTCTGGTTTTCTGTGGGAGAGGTCTGAGTGCAACACATTCATATCACCAGGTAAATTCAGACAATTACATCTTTGCCCTTTGCTGTGTGAATTTTTTTTTCAGGAGATACAAATGGATAAATGTTCTGGATAAGTATTTTGAGGAACAAGCAAATCCCACAGGGTGTTCATTTTGTTACAGAATTTATTCTTAGGTTGCTGTGCTAGTCTGTATTTTGTGGCTTTTGTTTTCTCTTTCTTGTCTTTTAAAAGCTCATACTTAAAAATTTATCAAAAAAGTACCAAGTTTGACATTTTTAACAGAAACAAAAATGTGGTGAAGATCACGTCTGTGGTCGAGCCTGTGTTGAACAATTCAGCCTTTCTCTTAATCTAAGGTTTACATGCAAGGGTAGACTGATTATCTGCTTACAGGTGCAGGAGTGTAACTGAATGTCATTGTTTCCACAGATGAGCACCATGCCAGGACTGCCCACAAGGCCGTGCTTCTATGACATTGACCTTGACCCCATCACAGAGCAAGTGAAAGGGTTGTTTTGAGAGTGACGTCCAAATTCAGGTCGGTCAACAGCCTTTATTTTCCTGTTCCAGCTTGGGGGAGGATGTTTGTCCCTAGTATGTGTGTAAGAAAAGTTGTCAGGAGTTTATCTAGGCTCTAGTTTCAGTAAGGATTTCATACACTTTGGGGGTATATTTCATAATGTGCGCTTTATCACGTGGGTTTCTCATTTGCTGAATGGTGACTGGCACTTCGCTGGTGTCCACGAATGGTGCCTTTTGGGTTTCCTGACACTGTCAGTTTGGCATCAGGAGGAGCCAGCTCTGCAACTGTACCACTCTTGGCTGTGGAAAAAAGCTAGTCTGAAGAAACCATGTCATCTGACTCACCTCAAAAGAAATACTCTTTGATACTACACTCACGTGGCAGTGTGTGTCTGTCATCACGTAGATATCAGGGTGATACTTCTCAGGCTGTTCATGAGCTCTGCTTTTGTTTTTTCATGTTTTGTTTTCATAATTGCTGTCATCTCTCTCAAATGGTAATAAGCATTTCAGGAACACAAAGCTGTCCTCTTAGCCTGTTTTCCATGCTGGATTCTCTCCCTTTTCCTCGAAGGTTGCAGTTCCCCCACCACCTCCTCCCATTCTCTAAGTACTTAATCTTCTTGGTGTCCTGCTTTAATTTTGTGCAGCACATGTTCCTCACTTAAAAATACAAGATGTTATGAAAATATTTCATGCTACTCCATTTTAACCTTTTAACATAATAAGTGGAGTAAGAGAGCATGTAACCCAGACTGAAACAAACCATGTGTGCCTGTGATGGGATTCTCTCCTTTCATCACTTAGCTCTCTCCCCCAATAGATTGGTCTGGAGAGCAAAAGGGTTTTTCTTCTTTAAGACAGAACAACACTATTACTATGAGCTAACAGGAATGTGATGGGACCCCAGATCAGCCATAGCTTTGAGGTCAATGTGCCCAGGTGCTTCAGCCCTGCTTTAACAATCCTTGCCTACTGTGGATTGAGAGAAAGGGCTTTCATTTTCTGTTTCTGTGTTTTGATGGATTATTCAGTGGAGGGGAGAGGTTTGTACAACCCAGTCGGACCAAGTGGACTGTTCACTTGCCCACATGTGAATGCCACAATATTCACGTAGCATCTGGTGAGAGCAGATGCTGCAAGTTTGTGTGTGCCAGTCAAGACAGGTAAAAAGCACTTAGCTTGAAAGTTAACCTGCATACACAGGTAATTACTGCCCTGTATGCAAACCATCCCTGACTATTCTGTGGCTGGGTAGTGTTACACATACCGCTCCTTGGCATATATCCCATTTTTGTTACTGATACACATGATATGTCTGACAGCTTCATGCATACATATTGGTTCATCATGTGTCAGCCATGTAATTGCTTCTGAATAATTTGAAATTGCTGTAGAATCCTAATGTAAAATGTATATGCAGATTCACATAGCCTGCTTAATTGGGTGTTTACTGCCTAGTCTTACACAAATCCATCCAAACCAGGGACTGATGAGTTTGGAAGAACAACTGTAATTAAACAGACAGAATACTCCATTCCAGCTGTGAAGGCCTTTCATTGGAAGCTGTGCATGAAATGAAAATGTTAAACTTGGCTTTTAGTCAGCAATGGTGTTTTGTCAGATGTAAAAAGAAGTGCTAACAAAGTCACAAAAACGTAAGAGTCAGGTAGGAAATAACATACATATCCAACTGTTAATAAATTACTTAAATTTCATTATGGAGGTATTGTTGGCATCTGACAGATAAAAGATTTATTAAGTTTAACCCTTTTAAAGAAAAAACCAGCTTGATCATATGAATTTTTCATCAATATAGGCACATCCCTGTGTTCCTACCTTTAACAATCTAAAGAAATGCCTTGGGACTATGATAATACCCAGTGAGCACCACACAAGGTAGTCAAGTGTTCATTAGCTCTAAAATTCATCTCGTTCATGTACATTTGTACATTGCTAGATTTGTACATTGCTAATTTTGGAAGAAGAGAGAAATAATATTCCCATGTAGTCTTTACTCCCAACTTTCTGTAGTGAAGTTTAGTAGTATCCTTCTCAAGTGAGATGACACTGTAGTGAACCCACACTGTAGGTGATACTACGCTTTGAGATCTTTGTGGGCTTGTTTCTGTGATGGCAGATTGAGGGATTTTTTTTCATTTAATTTGAATTCTTCAGCATTTTAGTGTATGATGTAATATTACTAATAATATGGTGGTGTGCCAGCTCATTAGGACTGATTCAGATCTTTAAGATGTTTTAATTGAAAAATATGTAGAGATTTGTGGAAGAGCTGCAGATGTTTCATTATAAACATGCCTGCAGAGCTGAGAACAGTTGTTTTAGTGTGCAGTTAATATCCTCCTCTGCAATGCATATCTTCATCAGACCTGTGAAAGAGATACAGGCAGGAATTCCTGCTTCTCAGGATGCTCTGTGAGGCTCTGGCTGAGCTGAAACACTGGGTGTCATTAGCCACTCTCATTTTTCTCTTACCAGTCATCTGAACATGCTCTAAAAAGTCATAGAAGCAAAAACCTTATCATAAAAGTCAACTCAGTTTTTCCTCTGTTGACAAATAGCCAACACATGGGCACGCAATATTGCAGCCTCTCTGTAGGAGCAACACGATCTATCAAAAAAATGAAACATTAATACACAGAAATGAACCCAAAGGAATTTGGCTGGTCCTTCATCACTGGTCACTGTCCTATTTCAATTATACTGCCCAACTCATACACTAGGAAAGTGGAAATTGTTTCCTTAGGAGCTGTCTGTAGAGAGCACCAGTCAGAATAAGACTTACATGGAGACAAGTCTGCCAAAAGGAAGAAATTTAAAGGAAAAAAAGTAATATTTGCATAGTGAGAGGAAATCACGAACTGGAGCTGCACAAGTAAAGTCCATTAAGGACCCTTGTGAGCTCTAAGGATCCCTCTGATTTAATCAGTGGCAGTAGGTGCCTGCTCTTACTGTGCCAGTTTGGCTCTCTTGAGTATCTGGGTTGATGGTGGTGGGGGAAAATTGTCCTCCTCGGCTGGTTGTGACTTTGTAGGACTGCCACTGTCCACAGTGCCTGACATTTTCTCGCACTCCTCTCCTCTTCAAAACTGGCAGAGCGTTGGAATTATTTTAATACACAGCATGGCTACTTTGCTGCCCCCACAGCTTTTCTGAATGTGAGAGGACTCCCAGAGCTCTGCCAGTGAGCATCTTCATGGCCATAAAGAAGTCCATGAGGGCAGGAGACCAAAACTGATGTTCTAAAATTGCCTACTATTTGTTAGATAGTTTTGTTAGATAGATTTGTTTTCATCTCTTAATTTATTCAGATATGAGTAGAAAGTGTTTTAAGACCTTTCCTTTGCATCCTGATCTTATGAACAAAAAATGTACTTCTTTTAGTCTCATTCCAGTTTCATTCCACAGTATTGGCTTTCACTCAGCAGCAATTACTACAGTAATGTGCAGTCTGAAGCCCATATCATGCTGGAATACAAGTACAGGTTTTTGTTTCTCACCTAGTAGGGCTACACAGATAATAAATAGGAGGTGCATATGACATAACTATACATGTTTATTACAGTTAAGGCAAAAATATCCAATTTCACTGAAGCACTCATTTCAGGTTGTGACGCTTTTGTTTCTTTAAAGAAAGCAAAGATATCTTGTTTCAATGCATAAATTTCTTATCTTTGTCATTTCAGAAGCCTGAAAATTAAGAACTGCAACTTTCCTGTTTCCTGCAAGTAGGAGACAAAAAATGAATCTGAAATATTCCTGTAATGCGTCTCTGGAGGAATGTCAAGATAGAGCAAAGAGCAAAAGTTTACTCTTTCTTCAAACTAGTTTTTATGATGAAATATAGCTGTAAGGTTAAAAAAGAAAAAAGAAAAGCAACAACAACAAAAAAAAAAACAAAACAACCCAGCAAGCTAAAGTTTTACTCGCTGTCGTGCAGGAAGCTTTCTACTGGTGCTTACGCTTGTTTGTGGATAAAATGACATTGAAAAAAAGCAGCTTTTCAAGTCAGAGTTTTTGTCTTTTCTCAGAGGAGGGTACAGAAGTATTTCCTTTATCTTGGCTATCTAAAAACTTGCATAAACGTGATTATGCAGTGTGACCAAGCCTATTTCTCTCTGAAAAGTACACTTTTGCTCCTGGCATTCAAGAGCTGAAACTACACACAGATTAACTGCACATTTTTGAGTTATCATCAAGCGTTGCTCTGGATGCATTTGGGCAAGAGCCAAGCTTCAAGCAAGGAAGATATTAAACAGAGAAAGAACAGAGCATGTATTTTGTAAAAGGTTTTTAATGTATAATTTGTTTCCTTGTCGGGCAAAGATCTTTTGAAACACTTAAGCCATAGCTGTCTTGTATCCATAGGTCTGTCTTTATCCGAAGCGTGTGTTACAGGCTGTCCAGCTGATTATGTGCTTGTTGTGGTGAAGCTGGTTGTTCAGACAGGGCACTGCTCCTTCTGAAGCGCTGTTTTGCTCCTGTTCATGGCTAATGAAGCCTCCTGCTGTGCTGGCTCCCGACCTAGAGTTTTTCCCTGGCAGTACACAGCGGCCCAGTAACAACAGAGGAATGTCCATCAAGCAGGGATGCGACAGGGCACAGCTTTTTTCTGCTTCATTTTGCAGGTTTTAACGAGCGTACTTGTAAAAGTGGAGGGTATTTCCATTTGAAGGGGGTATTCAAACAAGTTGAATTGCAAACCGTGTGCTTTAATTTGTGTCAGTAACTTTACTTTCTTGGTTTTTCCTAAACCTGTAGCAAAACAAGCCTTAGGCACAGGATACTGCCTTTAACTTTCCAAGCTGCTTCTCCTCAGGAAACTCTCCCTGACTGACTGTTGGTTCCTTCAATAACAAAAAATGCGACAGAACAATAGGGTGAATCGAGACAATAGGCCATTGTTTTTCTAGGTAAAAAGCGGTGAAATAATGATGAGAGAGTTTATTTTCCTGATGACGTTTTCCATCCTGTCGCTTTGCTCTGCTTACGCACATCTGCATGTTATGGGCTTTTGCAGTGTAGCCTTGGTTCCCTTCTACAGAGCCACATTTGGAGACTTAATTATCTCAGGAACTCTGTAGTAATTGAGGGGTTTGTTTTGGTTTTTAAAATCATGCTTCGTTATTTATATACTCAAAACTATAATTATGGACAGTAGAGCAAACTGGGGACAATTAATTGTCAGTGCCTTCCCCGGAGTAGCACGGAAATGTCTGCTGACTGCATTTCAGTGCTATTCATAGCATGGTCCTCCAGCACACCACGGGGATTGCTGTGAAGATAAATTTAAATGTAGAAACTAGAGCAATTTAATATTTTATCCTTACTAGACGATAGAGCTCATAACAGCCTAGACTGTGGATGCTTTAATTACACTGGGGCACGACAAACATGACAAGTAGAAAGTCAGATTCAAGCTCTCAGAGCTGCTGGGAAGAGAGATTTCTTATATTTTCTATTAAATTGTGCCACAAAATACAACTCAATGCTATTCTTACACACAACAGTGTTTTAAATTAGTCTTGCACACACTGATCTGTCTAGCTGAGAAATAGCCAGAGAGTTTTGGAAGAAAGGAAATGTGGTTTCAGGACACAATTTTCCTAGTAGTCTCCTTACAAGAAAAATAAACAAGGTTTTCCCTCCATTTTGTACAGAGAAATTCAGAAAATGCTTAATTGTGCCTTTCTAGGAGTCACTGTGGTTCCCCTGCAGGTGCACTGGAATTGTCCCCGTGCAGTGTGGGATACTAAATGTGGCACTAGCTGATTGCCTGTGAAGCTTCCATACAGATGTGCATGTTTGAGCGACAAGTTTTATAAGACATCTCAAACTGCTGTTTGATACTTTCTATAGTGTTGTCTCCATATTATCCCCTGGGACTGTTTATCTGACCCATCAGTCTCTCCCTAAAACATCACTCCAGCTCGTTTAGTTGAGAGTTGACAAAGATCCTGTCATTTTCTACTGTCGTGTGCACAGGATTTGTTACATTGTTTAGATAGCTTCAGTAATCCAAAGAAAGCTGAAACGGCCCACTTGTCTTTTGTTGTAGCTTTTTCCCCCACCCCATCTAGTTAACTAGCTCCAAAATCCCTCAAGCTCTTGCATTTTTGGTTCTTTGTCATGATCCAAAGGGATTGAGCTATTGGCCACCAGCTGCAGCTGAGCTGCAGAAACTGCCACAAGATGTTACGTGGGGCCACCCTGATTCTGAGGCCTTCATCCAGAAGAGTTTAAAATGAAATCTTTTTAAGATCAGTCTTATTGTTAGGTGTACTTGTTACGTGGATGTGACTGCGGCTGTGGGACTCCCACCTTTGCATCTCCTCTGAGCAGCGCTGTCACGTGGCAGAACCACAGCTTTATAAGGCAGCTTGCCAAGCTTATCCCTGCGTTTGCTGAAGTGTGTTTAGCACCATGCGGTTGTTTATTATCAGAAGATCTGCTCTTTGTAGTGACTGAATACTTTGTTTTTGCTACTGCTGAACTAATTCTGTAATGACATTGAAATGCTTCAGAATACGTGCAACAGGTTTCTTAAGGGATTGTTTAACATTCAAGCTTCCAGAATTTCAGTTGCCATGAACATGAAAATAAAGTCTGTGTGCTAACATTTAGTTTGCACAAGTGGTGCCTGTCTGAATTCATTAATAAAATACATCCATTATTTAATATTGTTCTCTCTCACTCTCTATGATCTTGTCTACTTAAATAGTAACTTTTTTATTTTTTAAATTCCTCATAAGCCACTTAGTCTTGTCATGCCCGTATCTCCAGCTAAACACAGATATGCCAAGGAAGGAGAGGAGCTAAGCCATGTTGTGATGAAGTGCCAGATGTGACCAAAGCATGGGATTCTTACCTGGCTTCTCAGAACCCAGGAAAGTGTTTGTGCCTGGCTGTTGCCACAAAGGGCCGTGCACTGGAAGGTTGTCCACGGGTTCTTCTCCATCTGTAGAGTCCTTTTTGAAGGTTTGTGCTTGGGGAAGATCACACTAGGCTAACATCCTGTTAGGTCCCAAAATAACTTGCTATTGCCTTTGGTCATTGACGTGAAAAGCTGGATCAG
The DNA here is from genome assembly GCA_013398015.1 of Oreocharis arfaki. Classification (NCBI taxonomy): domain Eukaryota; kingdom Metazoa; phylum Chordata; class Aves; order Passeriformes; family Paramythiidae; genus Oreocharis; species Oreocharis arfaki. Next base: position 116,397 of record VZRR01006558.1, on the reverse strand, counting down.
TTGGGTCAGTTGGACACTTTCCATTCTCAGTTGTCAGCTGGATTTGTGTGAAGCAGTGTCAGGTACAAGAATATTATCTGTGGGTTTCTGAAGGTAGGATTCAAACACAAGCGATGCAAAAGCTTCAGGAATTAAGGGTGTTAAATCATTAGGCCATAACACAGCAGAAAGCATCCTTCCTGCAGGAGCAGGAATTAATAAAATGGGGAAGGTGGGGGAAGAAGTCGAGCATTGCATGCATCTACTGTACAGTGCTCCTGTTTTCTAAATAGCTAAATGAAGTCTTGGCCATGTGGTTTGCATTAGTACTGGGTTTTCAACATGCTTCTCATGGCTAGATTTCCAAACAGCTTCTCAGCTTCTCTGCAATGTTTCAGCCAGGACCTTACCCATATGGAACAGGTCTCAAGCACTAGGTTTGTTCTTAGTGGCCCTGGATCTGCCCTGCTGACAGCCAGCAGTGAGTGTGGGAGGCAAATTCTCCCCTCCACTGAATTACTGGGGTGGTGATGGAGCAAATAGTTTTACCCCTTTAAACGTATGGGTTTTCATAGAATTTTCTTTACAGAAAATATTTCAGAGAAAAATTTTAAGGCCAAGGTATGGCCCCCTGCTTGAGAGGGTTGGAATGGAAACACTGAAAGCCCCTTCAGGCATTTGTCCTGAGAACAGGACTGCTGTGCTATACATGTTACCATTCACTGAGGATTTAGGGCCAGAGTGTTTACGTAAAGTAAGCTAAATTCAAATATTTTCACAAGTGTGGTCATAATAATAGCTCCCTACTCCATGTGGTTGAGTGTAATGTATTACATGCACACAAGCATGAGCAAGAATCTATCCATGCATGCAGCTTTTATGTAAAATCTTCAGTATTTGCTTCCCCAGTAAACTTTCTAACTTAAGCCCTTTGAGTAATGATTGGGAGGAGCCAAACATATCAGCACAGGCACAACCAGGCAAGACCCTGACAAACCTTTTTAAATCAACCCTACACTGGGTGATCTCCAGGTCCCTTCCAAGGTAAACTGTTCTGTACTCCTGTGAGCTGAGAGGTAGCAGAAAAGGTAGCACTGAGGAAGCCCAGAGCAGGAATACACCCCCCCACACACACCAGAGGCACCTCAAGAGCTTCACTTTGCAGAGCACTAATAAAAAAGAGGATGTATCAAATACAAGTCATGCCCACTTCTATGCAATACACTAAATCAAGGTTTAAGTTATGACATTTTAAAAGCTAAATTGTTTCCCACTGGGCAATTTCCATCATGCTATTTCAACTCAATTACCATCAACATCTGGTCAAAGTTAGATTCCTAAGGCCAAAGAAGATTTTCAGCTTTTCAGGATACAGCCTGTTAGTTGCCCATATAACACAGCCCCTGCATGTTCTTATCACACACACAGTTTACATTTATTCTCCAGGAAAATACAATTATGGCTGTATTTGTTCAAAACATCTATTATGTACATGACATGTAGCTATACCACTATATGAACTCCAGGATATTTCCTTCCAGTTTCTTTTTTGAGGAAAGGCTCAAGGGGAAGCCTGAGACAGGAGAGTGTCTGACTTGGGGTAGCAGCCCAGCCCCTACACAGCCTTCAGTCAGACAATCTCTGCAAGGGGACAACATGCCTGTATTTGCTGGTTCTGTGCTTGGGAGCTACACCCATTCCCACACAGCTCCAGTTCATCTGGATCACTTTGGTGTCTCCATTGCAGTCAGAAAAAGTTATATTTGCCAACCTGTTGGTTTTTTCAAGTGCTTGAGGTAAGTGAACTCTCCCTGAGAGAGGTTTCTGGGGAGAGCAACAAAACCAACATTAACACCAATCTGCTCTTTATGACATTAGCCTGAGGTGGCAGTTTAGTAAACCAAGCCCTTCACATCAGTGTCATGCAGGTTTTGATTTTTCCCCTATGTTTAGAATGTTCAACCGCTGTCATTCAGTGTCAGATATTAATGCCTGGCAAAAGCTTGTTCATCCAGGATGAAACCTGTATCTAATTCTGCTTCTTGAACTACTGAAAGTCTGGCAGACTTTAAATCTCAGTTTGTTAGTAACAACCAAGTACCCAAGTTATTTAATTCTCAATAGTATGTGGAAAATGAAAAATAATAAAAGAAGAAAAACTATGAATATGGTAAATGAAGGAACAAAGCACAGGAATCAAGCTGGCTCTTTTGGGACAGATTTGTGTGAGAGCAGTTGTAAATCAAGGTGAGTCTAACAAGTAATTTCACTAAATCTCACATAAAAAATTCCTTTAAGTGTAGTGGTATTTAACTTAGCACCAACAGTTTTGAAGAAGGCTATATATAAAACAAAACTATGTTTAACTGCAAATTGCTGCCAAAAAGGGAACTTTTAATACTAATTTGATATTAAAGAGATACACTAAATCAGCACAATGTATTGAAGTGTTACTAAGAAATAGTAGATAAAGAGATGACCAGCAAGTGAAAAACGTCGCCAGTTTTAAAAAAAGAGAAGTCTAAAATAGCTTCTGAGATAATGATACACTTGGAGAGTTAATGCTACTGGAGATGACCAAGAGCCAATTCATAGCAAGCTGTTGTAAGCTGTTTCCCATCAATTCTTCCTCACAGTATGGATTACCAGATCCCCAGAGACAGGAAGAAGATCTTACATTGAGTTTGTGCCTGGCATCACCTATAGCAACTGCAGGGGATCAGCAGGGTAGCAGCAATTGCCATGGAGCCCAGAGAGGGGGGAGGCTCAGATTCCTGTATTCACTGAGTCCTCCTCATACGTGCCTCCTCTGTGGCGGGTCACTGCAACAGATAACCTCACCTTTGCTAAATTTGGACATCTCTACCCCACGACTGCAGTTACTCAGCAACAAACAAACCACACACCAGCCTGGAAGCAGAAATGGGAGAGTTATACCCAGTATGATTTAAACACGTCTGGGAGCTGTGCAGACAACCTGCAATTATCAAACCAAGAGTTTCACGAGCTGTTTAAAAGACAGATGGCCTATTTTTCTAACCCTTCAGAAAGGACCAACAGCATCCTTATCCAACACCATGCTTGGGGAAGGAGCACTTGTGTGCAAAAACAATTTCTTAAAACATTACTTAAACCACTGCTTTTCTGCTGGTATTCCAGTTCTGTCCCTTTAAGCTCTGACTAAAAACAAAAAAGCCCCAAAACCTCACTCTCTCCCAGTGAGAGGTTCCCATCAAATATATTTGTGTGTCTGCGAATGGTTTCTTACCCCAAACATCTCTAATGCTCAGGTTTTTCCACTGTTTGAAGACAAGTGGTAGGAACAAACTGACAGGAGAATACACTGTTTAATCCTGTATAAGGGATGATGAAGTGAACCTACAGAGCCAAATCCAAACATTTATAGAGACAAGCCTGGATGCACAGGAGCAATTAGGCTTGCATACTTGGGAAAACATGTTTGGGGAGGGCCTTTTTCATAAGTCCTGGGAAGTGGCTGTGATACCCAGCTGTGGCAGGGAGACATGGTGGGAGAGGCATACCTTACTTAGTGCAACTGAAATGGAAACAGTCCAAGTAACCATTTACTCATCTACATAAACTTGAATCTTAAATTTAGCAGCATTTCACCTTTTGACCTAGAATTTCACATTGCCTCAACCAGCTTGACTTGAGCCTGAACAGTGACAGAACAGTTTACAGCCATCTGCTCCAGCAGGATTGAAGAAAACCTTGCCTGGATCTTGAAACCAATATCTAGGGACCATTCAGACGCAATCAGTACTAGATCCAGTTTGACTCACTGCAGACATTTGCCATCATGCCACCAAGCCAAGGGCAGGCCAGAGCGCCCCACAGCATCCCACCCTACAAACAGGGCAAATCCTGCTCCCTGCAGCCCACCACCAAGTGAAGATGTAGGTGTTTACTATGTGGAAAGATGTATATGACAGATGTAAAAAAAAAAAACACCAAAAAACCTCTCCCAAGATTTATAAACTTAAATGCTGGACTCAAAAACTCAAGCTTATGTTTTAAACACTACATAATTTATTTAAATGCCAGTGCCCAGCCCACAGGAAGATTTTTTAAAAAAAATATATATTCAGTAGAGGTGAGGACTCTAGTATAGAGTCAGCAGATTATAAGTCTGTGGTTTTTCTAATAAAAATATTTTAGAATTCAAATATTCACCGAAACCATCTACTCAGATCTGGTACAGATGCTGGCCTTATCCACACCATTTACACAGAACTGCTCAGGATGGAAAGGACCTCTGGAGCTTACCAGGTCTCACCAGCATACAACATGCTCAAAGTTGTATTTATTAGAAAACAAAATTTCTTCAAGAAAATTTGTGTTCTCATGTACAGACTTAGGTACTAGGTCACACATCGTCAGGTTGCTTACCAGCTGTTAATTGGAGGGCTTGCTCATTCATGGAATGTGCTGAAAATCCAAAGGCTTGCTGCGAAGGTAAGATGGCCAGAACCAGCCAGTCCCCTGGACTGTGGAAGCATGGCGCAGCTATTTCCCTAGGACCCCTCAAAGGGGCCACATTAAGACCACTAACCTGCTCGTTCATCTGGATGAGATGTCACAGTCCAAGTCACATCCTGCAGACTTTCAGAGCACTGGCCTAGTCTCTTATTTCAAAGCACTGGAGGGGAAAAACAAGAAGAAAAAAGCCTAAACACCCAAAGGAAACAACTCTCACTCCACCCCCCCAGCCCTCAGGTGTTTTAAGTTTCTCTACAACAACAAGGCCTGGCAGGTGCAGGTGCTGCCTACTGCATACCAGGTCCTCACCTGGGAGTTCTGGTCTCCCAGTGTTTGATGGACTTAGGTGGTTGGATCAGTGGCCAGAGTTACCCTGACCACAGTGGAGACAGCAAAGCTGCAGCCCCTCCACAGCCCCCTCCTGTGAAACAGCATCACATGTACCCCTGAGGCAAATCGTCCCTCAGCCCAGCCTGGGCACAGCTGTCCTGTCTCTGGGGGAATACCTTGGTGCTCCTGAGGAGGTGGATGGACCTGGGACTCTGGATAGTATTCAGGAATGGGTGTCAGGCCTTAGAGATCAGCACCCAACCACAAAATATCGTGACCTGGCATACAGGTGTTCGTGAAGGTGCTCCCACAGCAGGACTCACAGACCACCTGCCTGGTTTACAAGCACAGCCAGTGCTGCTGTTTCAGTCCCACTTGCAGCCTGCTGGATAAGCCAGTAGTGCTGTCACCAGCCACGGTAAACTTTCCAGAGGGCTCTCAAGCTAAGGAAAAGGAGCAAGAAAGGGGGAAGAAAACTGCAATTTTCTCACAGTAGTGTGCTTTTCCTCTGAAATCGTTATCCTGCTGGAAACTCCCCTGGCATTCAGAAAGTATCTGTGTTTAATCCCTGGTCTTGTTCGAAATGCAAAGTACCTTGCCTTGAGACTGATAATTTAATCTCCTTTGGATAATTGCTACCAACTAGACTAACAGCTGACAAAGGTCAAGTCATTGGTTATTCAAAGCAGGATTTCCCCCATTTTACAAAAAAACTTCTACTTGATCTTTGACTTGTCAGCTGCGGCGTGTGATTGCTTTCAGCGCTGGTAATCACTGCCGGAGCTGTGTGCACGTGTGTGCACACACACACATTTCACACACACAAATGCAAACTGGAAATGGCCCGCTCACTCAAACCTCTATGTGATACCATAGATCATTTCCAATTAATTTCCAGTAAAATTTATATCCTCCATGGCACTTTGTATACATTTGCATATATTAAATTATCCCAAGGCTTACTAAGTAGTGAAGGGAGCTTCTTAGCCTTATTTTTGTTCTTTCTCATGGAAATTGATTGTATGTGATCGTGATATTTTTGCGTGTTTGTTCATCCCCTAACGCTGGATCAGTTCCTAAGCAGTAAATTGACAGACAAGTAAATGACTATAGATTTCATGAAAGCAGGGAGACAGTGGGGAGATGAAGAAGTGAAATGGACACGGGAGACAGACAAGATCTTTTCCATGGTGATACAGAAATTTATGAGGAACAAACTTTCCAATTTCACTTCTTGACAGGTTGTGCTTTCATTACATGTAATATTTTAGCTAACTCACAATTCTGGTTGCAATTCCGTTGTTATATTTTAGAATCAGGAGTCAAATTGACTTAAGTTTGTAAATCTGTTGCAAGGCAATGTAATGTTCATAAAATCCTAAATTGCTACAGTCTCACATTGTGAGGGCCCTACTCAGCCCTGAAAATGGTCCACGAACAGGAGATAAAACAGGTGTTCCTATTGCATCTTACCAATAGAAAATCCTCAAAACAGGGCAAACGGTCTTCACTTATTTCTTAAACTGTGCAGACTGATAGACAGCAAAAATTGAGTTTAGAGGAGAAACTTAAGCTCAGGACCTCAATGCTGCTCTGATACTCAAATCCCATCAACTTTATTTTAGCAAGGAAAGTTCTCCATCAAAGTTTCAACAACATACGGCAAAAGTCTCAGTTTCCATCTCTTCATTTCCCATACTGGCAGAAGAAATTCAGAACTTCTATTGCAAGTCCTTGGAGAGACGGTAAGAAACTATGGTTTCCTGGAACAACAAGAAAAATTAATCTTGGCATCATTTTTCAAATTACCATTTTCCCCACCGCTGTTGGGAGCCTGCCAAAGCCCAGCCATCAAGATATGACTCTCACCTTCCCAGACCTGCGGCCTTTTGCTGTCCCCAGGGCTCATCCCTCTCGCATGCCCCAGCAAGGGGACCTCTCTCTGTCCCTATGGTTGCTTCTTCCCCCCAGGAGCATGTGGCCACTTTACTCTAAAGCAGGGACAGGCTTTACTCCATGGAAGCTGATCATCAGACCCAGACTTTCACTCCTGGTCACTTCCTTCTCTTTGTGGCCAGGATGAGACTTCCACAGTATTTCAGTGGTACAAGGCAGCTGTAGCGGCAAAGGCATAAAATCAAAGGGATAGCTCACACACTGAATGTGTTATAGAAGTAAAATACCAAATAAATCACTCCTTATCCTCTCTGAGGAAATGAGATTAATAATTACATTACTTTTCTTGGCACATAAGAGAAGAGCCATCCATGTTTATCCGCTCTGTGGTGCCTGGGAAAGCAAAGCTGGTGTTATTGCTTGCTGGCCTCTGCAGTGCCCCAGCCATGCCCTGTGCACTCCCCGTGCACCTGGAGGAACTGGGCAGCTCCAGGGGCACATACCCCTGCACGACCCATGGGTCCCTCTTTCTGGGGAGGGAGCACCTTGGTCTGATGCAACAGGAAAGTGCTCCCATTGCGTAAGAGAATAATATATAAACAGCATTTCAGCCTGAGCTTTTCAATCATGGGGATGTGTGTAATTAGCAATCTTTTACCCGTGATTGATACATGGACACTGTTAGGGCACAATGCAATAGCTCCTCAGAGCTCTGGGTAAATGCTGCCTGGCAGTTCGAGAGCTGCAGTGGCAAGAAACGCCTCGGCTGCCTCTGGTGAAAGGCTCAGAAGCTGTTTTTTAGAGAGGCCAGATCGCCTCTGTACCCGTGGCTGTGCAAACGTTGGCAGCTCTTCGGTGCATACTCATGTCTTTCACTTAAACCATCAGAGATCTGCACTGCTGCTACTGCTGCTACTACAAAAAAACATCACTGTATACGAGCCGCACACAGAGAAAGGTAGGAAAAGGCAGATCCATCACACAACTTTAGGCTTGGAAAATCCAGTTTGTGTGGTTGGTTCAGGTGTGCTGTGTAGCTCTACGCTGACCTACAGCACTGCCTTTAGTTTACTGAGGACACAGAGGAGGGAAAATATTTTCACCTTAATTGCTATCCTGATGTTTATTGCAGAACCATTTAGTGACTGTGAAAGCCAGCTTGACAAACACTGTTCACAGGATTGAGGGAGTGAGGAGACAGAAGAATAAAGACTTAGGCCCAGGGGAACTGGCAACAGGTATTTCTGTGTGGTGGGAAGGTGAGAGGCACAGCAGGGGCAGGTTGGTGTCTCTGTGATACGAGTGTGTACCAAGCAATGCCAGGCAGAGGAATGGCTCATCTCAGTTGCCTGTTGAAATTGCTGGGAGTAAGAGAAATTTGAAAATCACCTTTCAGTGGTTCTGTGTCTTTGTTGGAACACAGTTTAAGGGATGAGAGAAAATGAGGCGGTTTTTTTAATGTTTTAAATTTTAAAAGTACCTTTCAAAACCATACACTGTAGGATAAAACACAGTTATATTTCAAATACTGAAAGGAAAAGGTAAATTGGAGTTTTGGCTGACATTTTCAGACTGAAGGAAAAATATGAAAGAGTAAATTATGTGTATCTTTTCCCTATTTGCTTAGTCTTGTAAGAAAGCTGGCTTGAACACACCCTAGATGTTACCTAAAATCTTTCATTACTGCCCTGTAATTGCCTATAGCCTGATACAAAGTCTATTGATTGGTTTGGAGCCCTTCCCTTGACACCCACCCAGCCCTGCTGGGATCAGGGGAAGAAAGGAAGGTGAGACTACAGACAACGTGCTTAAAGATAAAATCAATGGCAAGGTTACCAAGAATGAGGTCTTTTGTTTGAACATAGAGCTTGTTGGCACGGATAGACATGTCACAACTCACGGTCTTTCATCCGTCTGCTTAGATTTTGACCCAAATCCCTTTTGAGTTCTTGATCAGCGCTTTGATAAAATGTATAGGCTTGATAAAAGACTTATGTCAATTTTATCCTATTGATCCAAGACTCTTAGATAAGATAAAAAATATGTTGTTCTTGAAAGATGGGAATGATTCCTTTCCAAGAGATTCCTCAGTCGCTGCGGGTAGGTAAGAGGTCTTCACAATCAAAGGCACGTAAGAAGCACTGGTTCTTACACATTCTCTCTAAATAAAACCCCCCTGAGTCCTGTGTGACTCAAGCAAAAGCATCTGGCAGACAGGACAAAACATTTCAGAAATTTGTTTTTCAAGATGAAAAATGGAAATAAATAGATCTTCAAATGTTCATTTCAGAACAGGGGAGGATTTATTTTCTCAGCTTCTTATGTTTTCCACAGGGAAATGATAGGAAATGGTTGGATTTCTATCACTTTCTGAATATTCTTAAAAACATTTTCCTGCCTGACATTGATGGACAAATAATTGAACAAGATAAAAAGAAACTAAAATTCACAATGAAGCCAAGTTTTCTGTCAGGACTCAAACACTTAGATTTTAATTTTTACATCAAAATTGGGAAGGATTAAAACATTCATGGTGTAGCAAAACCCAATCCTTTTCCTCAGAGAAGCCATGACGAGAGTTCCCATCAACAGCAGTGGGCAGCAGGACCCGGGAGTGAGGGCAGCTGTCTGGAGGAACACAGCTCAGGCCAGAGACTCCAGGTGATGCTAAATCCTGCTGCATTGCCACCTCTGGACACCCAGTGAGCCCTCAGCACAGGAAATGTGAACAAAGGCAAAGCAATTTTCCCTGAGCTCTGCAGTCCTGGGACGAGTGTTGGTGCAGACCTGTTCTGCCCTCTTTACATCCTCAAAGGTTGTAAAAAGAGAAGTCAAGATCCTCCCTGCCCTGCCACACTTGGTGAGACCTTATTCCCAGCCAAATCAATAGCACAGCTCCTGCTGCTCTCAGCAGAGGCAGATTTTCACTTGGAAATATTATTGAACTTTAATTCGAGAGCAAACCCCAGTGACTCCCGAAGCACTGCTGTTCACTGATCAGAAGTACGGAAATTTTTAAAAGAAAACCTCTCCCTTGGGATGTTTAATGAATGTGATCCACCTACTTCTCCCTTCAGCCCTGAAGGCCACAGAAGGGTTCTTTCTGCCTTGTTATCCCAATAGCTGCAATGCTTCTGCTTTCCATCACTAAAAACTCCACTCTTTGAATTTACAGGTCCCTGCTATTTATAGTCCTTAAAAGTCTTTGACCAACTGTTCATTTCGTCAGTAATGCCGTCATATGAAGCCTAATCTGCTGAATATGATGTTTCCTTTCCTTTGTCATATTGAATTACCAGCAATTATGGCTTTAGTCTAACGTAATATGAAACTAAAGCCACATAATAATTTACCCAATGAGCTGCACCAACTGCATGAGCTATATCTGCAGTACCAGATCTGAGGTTTAAGTTGGTCTGGGGCTTCCTAAAAACATAAGTAACAAAAATGTACTATATGTGATGGAAAAGCAAATTTAAAGGTCACAGTTTAAATATGTAACTAAAAAAAGGGAGTATGAAAAATATAACTAACGGGAGTATGAAAAATGTAAGTCAATGGGAATGTAAATAAGTAAGCCAAACTTTAGCTCATTGTGAGCAGTAACTCTAAATTCCAGCCTAATATTATAAAGATATTTCCTTAGGAGATTCTCAAAAATACAAAGTAAAATCCTTGAAATCTTTCTGAACAAGGGGTTTCCAACGTCTGGCATCACAAGTGAAATACCACTTGGTTTTCCAGTGAGTGGGGGAAAAATGAAAGTTTTTTATTCTTGCTCACAGTAAATATCTTAAGTGAAAAGTCCCTCAGCATTATTCTCTCTCTGATATTTTCCCCCACCCATTTCTTTGCTACCACCAAAAACTGTTCAGAACAGTGTAAGGAAGGAGGCAGATCCACAGGACCTGTGGCTGCAGCATCCTCCAGAGCTGACCTAGGACCTGTGGTGGTACACAGCCTCCATTGGCAGGCTGCTAATGGAGCCACTGCTTAAGCTGCTATATCCTGGGGGTGAATTATTATTTCTATCTTGAAAATAGCTTGCACTTTGGCTTAATGTTCTCTGACAGAGTGACAGCCCATATTCCAGTTCTGGCAAGCTTCTAAGGGCCCAGAAGGTTGACTGAGGACATGAATTTTTAAATACCTATACAAACTTCTTCCGAAAGCAAAGGGCTCTAAGAACATTCCATTTTTTAACTATGTCAAAAGTATCCTATGAGCAACCTCTCATATTGAATTCCCTTAAATCTGGGCCAAATTTCCAAAGTGCAAAAACTCACAAATAAATGACAGCAGTTAAACATTATAGTTTTGAGCCTTTTTGCAAGTTTGGGTAAAGATTTAGAATTTCTTGCCCATTCATTCTGCCCTACTCAGGTAACAGAGAGCACATTGCTGCAGAGAAAGAAAAAGGCAAATAAAAAGGAAGATGTCTCAGTTGTCCCTAGACAGAAGGGAATTAATATCACAAATGCTTGTTCCCCTTTTTCACGGATAATGATTTGATACTTGAGTGAACATTGTGAACTTGAGTTTTTCAGGGCTGAAGCAACTCACTTTCTCAGCAAGATGTGCCAAGAAGCCAAATTACAAAAGGACAAATGATTCATTTAACAGGAGTTTTCATCATGTTGCCACACTGCCTGACCTCCAAATGTGCCAAGATGCTACAGTATCATTTAAACTGAGAAAGAATGCCTCAGTATTATCATCCACGTGATTCGTGAGGGTCCCATTATAGCTGTAATGTTAAAAACCCCCAACCAGTACATAACATAGCAGTCTAACTTGAGGAGCCATTATGGCCAATCAAATAAACAGAGCATTTAAAGACAAAACAAAGTACATGCCCAAATGAAAAATTATTACAGTCCATGAGGAAAAATTTGGGTTCAAAAATCGAGATTAAAACCTTACTGGTGCTGATAGATGTGTGCATGCAAGAGCGGTGGGATGCAGAAGAATTATATCACCCATTCCACGTCTACCTCGCCACAGCCCTCCAAACTGAAGTCGTCTTTGCAGTGTTAAATCTAACCTAAATCGTGTTCTCCTCTCACTGCAGGATTGCTCCTGCTGGAAAGGGTGGCCCTGCCCACTCCTCCCTCCCTGCTCCACACAGCATCTCCCGTTTTCTCTCAGCTTCACCTCTTGCTGCAGTCTATCTGGTGCTCTTGTCGTCCATAAACCACTGCTTCTCAGAAGCAGTAAACTGTCAACCAAAAGAAAGAGGAAGTATTTACTGTTTTATCTTTTCCAAGGTTAGTTTTCCTTGGGAGGGTGAAATAAATCTCACTGAGGCAGTGAACTCCAGCTCCATCCCTTACCATTTAACTGCTGCTCTTGGGTGACTGGCTTTGTTTCACAGCTGCTGTGTCATTGGATGAGATTTGTGCACTAGAACCATTTGTTGTGGCCTGCCTTTCGTTTCTTTTCCCATTTAAATTAAATATTAACAAATCCCAGGGGTGCTACCGCCTTTAAACAAAGCCTAAAGACTAAGACAAGCCGGACTCGCAGCAAAGGTATTTTTTACCTGATCAGCTACAACATCTGGAAATAAAAGGATTCTCATCTCAATAATTCGGCCTCTTCCTCAGCTGTATCAGCTGGAAAAACAAACCTTGCTCCTGTCTAAGGAGCTATGCACTGAGTCACCTCATCTATGCACTGTCCAGCGCAAAAGCTATCACTTGGTTTTACAGGCTGCAAAGTATCTAACAATTCCCACTGGGCAGGCTGGCAGGATCGGGATGCTTCTTATCTCACGAGAAACAAAGGAAGGAAGGACCTTTTTTCTGAAGACAGTTAATCAGTATTGATCACAGGGACTTTATGCAAAGATGCTCGGGCAGGGAGGGAGAACAAAGCGTAGGCAGCACTCTGACATCCTGCCTGAAAACAGACAGAAACGGGTAGAGTTTCCCCCTCATTTCCCTCCAGGCCAACTGGAGTCTGGTATCAGACTGTGCCATTTTGCCCCATCAGGAGGAATAGCAGGAGAGGGTCTGTCAGCAGGCAGCAGCTCTGTCTCCTGCTCTGTTTGGGCTTTTGGCACCAGCCCCAGTGTGCTTTAATGCTCGACATGTCCACAGGACCGAGCTCACCATTCAAGCAGAGGGGGCAAACCCCAAATACTGGGATGGTATTTAATTTCCACTGAAGACTTCACAATGAAGTTTTAAATCCTCCCAGCCGTGAGGACCCTGTCCTTAGGCAGTCCTTTAACAACAATGGCAACCCTGAAGCAATCCTCTCGACCATCTCACAGACAGTTTTGTTTAACAGTGCATCTAAGACTGAAAAAATCTCACATTCCCTTTTTGCTGTGGCAACAAGTAAGAACAAAAGGGTAATTGCTTTACTAAAGGCTGTACAGAGAGTCCACGCTAGCTGAGAATCAATCACCCCCTCTCACTTATCTTTATAACCAAATCTGCTGCCTCAACATAGCAAAGGTAGGCAACCATCTCCCTTCAGTGAGAGCAAAGTCACCACCATGTCACCTCTTTTCCTCCTTTTCAAGCCAGCAGTGATTGCCTGCTTGCAGGATCATGCGATGAGCCTGCTCTACATCATCCCAGGACATGAAAAAGATGATTAGTTTAGTGCTCAGTTGCCTAAGGTTGCCACGCCAGCCATACAGACTGACAGCATCCCCATCTCCTGCTGCTAGTGGCACAGATCTCTGCAGCACTACCTCTATAAAATACACACAGTAGCCTAATAAAACACGGGCATAGCTGTAGGTAGACACAAAGGACCATATCTGCAAAATGGAGCAATCTTGATTTGTACCAATAAAAGCTGCAGGACGCTGCCTTTACAGGGCAAGGTACTCGTGTACTGCATAGCACAGAACGGGAAGGGAGGACTGCATATGTATGTACCTGTCTGCATGTGACCTTACCAATACGCTGGAGTAATCACTTGTCTGTAAGGCACATGCATCTTTAGGTATGAGATTTAAAAATACCCTCTGTGTCTCTACCTGTATTCCGTTTTTCCTCCCTGCTCTCACCATAATGCCTTATAAGAAGTCATCATAAATCTCCACCTTTCTGCTGCCTTCTTTCCTTCCACTGCTCTTTTTATAACCAGACTCACAGGTCTTTATTATTCTTTGTGGCATTTCTAACACCAATTTCTGCAGAGTGACCTCAGACTTCGCTATTTTTAAATGAGTGTTGATGTGATTATCACTTAACCCGCTGATCCTGAGCTATACTTTGACTACCTTGTGCTATGCCACTGAGACAAACCACCCCCACACTTGGTGCCTACACCTCCTACAGAGCCTCTGTGGTCTCAGACACCTTGACTTCCAATAACACAGTAACGGTGGCCTTAGGTCTGCAGGAGTAATAATGTCACTTTTGTGATGCCTTCTCTCCATTCACCTCTGGCCAGAGATACAGATAATGTTCTTTCACACATCTTCTAACGTTAATTTGTGCTTGCTTTGAAATGCAAAAAGTCAAAATAGACATATTCTTTAACCTCATTATTGAAAATGTTTTGGTTAGGGTAATGATCTATATTTCCACAGAAATGCAGCCAACTAGAGGATAGAAATCTACCTAGTATTTTCTCATATTGGCTCTGTATTTCATTTAGCAGGGCATTTTCAAACCTCAAACAGTTGTAAACAACACAAGCAGGCTGATAAAAGTGCTGCAGACCCATAGCACCCCAGGCAGTAAGCGGGAGTGGGTGTGTCAGTCACTGCTTCTGAGTATTCCCAAGGGGTGAAGGACCCAGTACGATGGCTATCATCCCTTTAATCTGCATATTGCAGACTCAGGGTAAACGTTGCCAGGGAGGCTGTGGATGCAATCTTGCTCTGCTGAGTGAAGGAAGGTGCTAACCACTTCTCCTCTGCTCCTGGGTATCGATGGGGTCCCTGACCAGCAACATCTGTGTTGGTGAGGCGGGTCAGAACATGGGTCCACCGTGGTTCAGTCATAACCTCCCTGCACCCTCGGGTCACCTGGATGTACAGACATTTTTGGCATTGTATTTCTGTCACATTAGTCAGAGTACACGGTGTTTATGCAGGGTTTGGCTCTCCGTCAGCTCCTGGAGGCAATGCACCATCGAGCAAAAAGCCTGCCCTCCACCCCTTGGAGAAAGCTTTTGAAGAAGGCTGAGCTGGCAGCACCGACAGGCACCAGCTCAGGGCCCTGCACCACGACACTGGCGGTGTTAGGCCCAGCAGCAGCTGTCCTAAAACCAGCTGAGCCCCCTGATGAAGCTGCGGCAGGAGGTCTCTGTTACACCACCTTTAGAGAGAAGCAGGCAGAAGGGTGCCCGGAGGCGGCCAGCCTTGGCAAACCTCCCACCAGGGAGGGCACTGGGGGATGCATCCTCACTGTTTTAGATTTTAGACCCCCCTCTGCGTGCACGTGTGTGCATGTGGATAAAGGCGGAAAAGGCACAGCAACAGCAGGGAAAAAGGCAGGATGGTGTTCACTTCTTAAATGAATCCCTATCCAGCAGTGTTTGGAAGTGACTACCCTGGACACAGCGTTTAAAGACAGTTTTTATACAGCATCTGCAGTGGTGGGTGCCTGAGATACAGGCGGAGTGAAACAAGGAAATCCTCTGGTCTCTAGTACAGATGCTGAGGAATGTGTACCATAAACCAAATCGAGATGGGCTGAACGATGAGTAAACGCTATCTTTACCTCTTATCTCTCCAGCTTTGTGTTTCACCATCATGCTAAGTGGCCCCTATCCTGGCAAGTAGCCTAATGATTACTTTCTCCAAAGGGTTTAGGTGTGATTCAGAAACAGAAAGGTGACTCCTCACATCAGATTGAGTTCCTGGTCTGAGTCTCTCTCTCTCTCACACAGAGTTTCCCTGCTGCCAGCGCTGCTAGCACAGGGTGACCCCCTGGACCTGCCTAGGGATGGGTGCACCCCAGAGCCACTGCGGCCACTGATACCCCCCCAGAACCTGTGTGTGCCCACTGCCCCTGCAGATAAAAAGCTGCCACTGACAAGCATGATAATGGCTGGAAATTGAATTGTTTTCCTCTCAGAACTATAGCTTTGCGGATTTTTTTTTTAATACATATAGAAGTATGTGTCACTTTGAAATGCTATAAAAGTGTAATGCTTTCATGTAGAAATGTTAGACATCTCCACTACATGCATTAAAAAGCAGTTTCATGTCAAAGCCAAGC
This sequence comes from Oreocharis arfaki, assembly GCA_013398015.1. NCBI lineage: Eukaryota > Metazoa > Chordata > Aves > Passeriformes > Paramythiidae > Oreocharis > Oreocharis arfaki. The sequence goes on along the minus strand of VZRR01006558.1, from coordinate 100,498 downwards.
AGGTTGTGCAGAGAGCCATTAAGTGCCACCATTTCATGTGCGGATGGTTTAGTCAAGAGCAAGAAATTGGAGCTGTCAGTAGGGATGAGCTGCTGGCACCCAGCAGAACCACAGGCACAGCTGTGGTGTGGTGAGGGGAGGAGAGGAGTGTTTGCCACGCGTTTATCTCTCCTAATTTAGTCCCCACGATGAATGCAGAATGACAAAAAAAACAAACAACAAAAAAGAGGTCTTTGAATTAGGACAACACATTGGCTCCCAGAGCACTGCAGGTAGAAATGTTTCAGCACAGCTCATATCTGTGAAATCTCTCAAAGCTGTGAACAAGATGCTGAATAGATTTAATAGCACTACTCCCTCAGGACGCAGTAACTTATCTGTTTACAGGTTTTATCACTCACATACAGCACTGCAGAGAGGCCGATCCCTTCTGTGGCAGCACTGTTGCCCTGCCAAGGGCCCAATACGCCCCCAGGCAAAAGGGAGGCCCATCCTCACACTTATCTGAAAGGACCCTCCCTCTGCTAGCAGACCTTGAGTCTGCACAGACAAGCCCACTAAGCCCCGGAGGGTGCTCCTGCGGTGTCTGGATCCAGGGCTTTGTCACTGGAAGTCCCCAATGGCCACGATAGCTGGGGATGTGGCCCTCCTGTCCCGTTAGCAGAGTAATCTGTAATCCTCCCATCAGCAACAGCTCTGCGGCAGCTAGAGCATCCACGTACGGGTACCATGGAACTGCCAGAAATTCATGCCTCTGTGGCATGAGGTCACGCAGCCACAACTCTGCTTGGGGGTATTGCACTCTATGGTGGGACAAGCCAAATACATACACAGTTAATTATCAGCAACATTTTCCAGCTACTCTATTTGAAAAATGCAATTTACCTGTATCCTCTCTCTCGCATGCATGCACACGCACATATGTGCTTATACACTCGCATGTTCTTTCCAGAAGAGGGGAGAAAATAGGCCAGGCAATATGAGTAATGAAAAGGATGGTACTCCCCAGGGCCATATTCTCATACAGCTGTGATCCTTGCGGCTCAATTATGAAAATATCACCTTCTGAATTCAGGCATTTTGAAACTCTTTGTAATTGAACTGCAGATTTATGTTTAAATCAAATGCCACTGCTCTTTCAATTGTGAAAATAGTGATGTGTCATTAGGTTGGACTTTCATTCCCCAGTCAGGGGGATCCCCGTGTCCTCTACTGGGCAGATTGCTGATTCTGCAGCACTCTCCTGACACTCTCTCCTCCTACTATGCTGTGGCCAAGGAAACTGCTCTGATGACAGGAGACCAAAGAGACCAGGAGGCAGACACACCACATGGCCCCTACTCCAGATGAACAAAAATTCAGCTGAAGAAATATTTTATAAAGCTTCTCTTTCTTTTTCTCATTTCCAGTGGGGAGTATTGGCTGGCGTGGCAGCAGGGTTGCTCTGAGGTCACGATGGAGAGATCAAAGGCAGACACTCTGGTCTGCAGCGCCTGGGTCTTTGGGATGCTGCCAGGAACAGGGCAGGCCCTTGGGAAAGCTTCCGTGGGAGAACAAGGGTGTGCTTGCCTTCCCCCCTCCTCTTAGATGCTGTACCAAATGGGCTGTCCCTTTCCACCACTTGGTTGCAGTGAGAAGGGAGGAGGGGAAAGGGATGTCACACGGGAATTTCACGTTTTTCCCGTGGTAGAGAATTAACCTTGTTTATTTGCATGATAAAGAGTGAGATTTCATTTCTTTAATGTGGTAGGCAGTACTTGCAGCTGCTGGGAGGGACACTGCTCCTCTGAGCTGAGCCACCTTCGTCCTGGGCATCGCTGAAGCGAACACTGTGATGGCTGCAAAAGCTTCGTGCAAAGAGCAGGAGCAGCAATGCATGACAGCGTAAGACAACAAACATGTGTATCTCACTTTGGGAAGGAACTGCATCCAGCCTGGAGAGACCAGACTCCTCCTCACTAAGAGTTCATGCTGCCGATGGTGCTTTTAGGAGGGGAGACATTATGGGTCTGATGTCTCAGCAGTGACACAGCTATGAGCCAGCTAAAATCACACGTTAAATCAATTTAAGTAGATCAATGTTAACTTGTGTGAGCACATGGACAGGACTCCTCCATAGACTGACATGTTTCCAACTGGAGTGCTTTGCCAGCACAGGAATGTTTTAAATCCTTGGCAGCTTCACTACCAAAGCTGCTTTAGCTTTGAACGTTTTCTTAAATCATACAGGACATTGTGGGTAAAACAACATGCCCTTCCCCAAGATGAAGAAACTACCCCAGTAAATACGGGGTAAAAAAAGCCATCTGGCGGCGTGGCTTGTCTGTGTGAGATGCTTCTGCTGACACAGGGATGTTGATGTGGGTTCACAACTCCTCACACCCCTTGGCTGCCACAGCCATCATCCCCCATGTCTGCAGGGCAGATGTAGCTTTCACAGGGCCAGATACCACTGAAAGTGAATGCTAGGGATGAGGCTGCTCCTTTATCAGTTCTAGGGGCAAAGCACGTGGCAAGAGGGCTGGGGGCAGTGGCACCTCCCTTCACCTTCTCTTACATCAGTAAATCCCCATCTGGCCACTGTATCTGCACTGTCAGAGCAGGGACAGAGTTTGCAGGTGTAGAGGAGTGCTGGGTTAGCACAGCCACCATCATGAGCACATCACAGTGGGCATGCTTACATCTGCAAGAAAGCTTGTTTGAAAACGGCAAACAAGCCCTTTATCTTAGCAAAAGGGAAATCAAACTCCAAGGCTCACTAACCAAAGCAGTTATATTGTTAGGAAGCCCATGTGAAATCACATGAGAGTGACTTATTTCAGTTCAGCTTAAACCAACATCTACCTGAACCTGTCCAAATCAAGAAAGTCCAGTTCAAAGGAGGGATCACAACAATTTTGCACTGGCTTAATTAAATCGTTTCAGGTCAAACTGACAATTGAATCAGTGCAAGATGTAAGATAGGCATGAGAATATTGTAACCATAAACATGTAAGAAACAGAAGTAAATATTTTATCTTGTCAACATGGGTCATATGACAATTACTAGAGCTGAAGAGAAACATTTAACTGCAAATGGCATTTTAATTTAAAAATCATGTAGCTCTGAAGAGGAGCTTATATGATGAAAGCCCTGCTTATTTTTCTCCAGTAACATTTGTTAGTATAATGAAATTGTACTTTCTCCCTTTAACCACCAGTTTGCTTAAACTCTTAAAACTGTAGTGGCTGTAACATAACAACCACTACACAGCATACAAGAGTATTACAAGGTATGTGGAACGATAGTATAAGAGTTAATATTTATGTGGGCAAGCTAATAAAAGTAAACTGACCCACAGACAGATGCTTATGATATGGAAAGACAGGGCTGAAGGATATCTGCAAAATCATCCAATAATCCTCCTCATACATCTCAAAGTGTTGCTTGAAGCTAGCTGTAGAAACACTCATGTCCCCTTCTGCCCATATAGTTGTCCCTCTGTTCACCTTTTCAGAAGATATATATCTTTTTTAGTGTATTTTTTGTGAATCACAGGTGACTATATTCAAGTTTGTGCAAAAGGTAACTCTCTCAGACCAAGATGCAAGACCTAACATTTCCAGCTTCACAAGATGGTCATGCTTGCCTGGAATGCCAGACTGATCTCATGTAATTAACATTTCAGATATCTTCAAACATCTTCCCTGATTTGGTTAAACTATTGACACATGTAATGCTTTTCTGCATTTCTGGATTGCAGCAATACATTCCTGAGCAGAGAAGGTGCCAGATGAAAGACTCTTTCGAAAAACTTTACATTATTGGACTATTAAAAGTGAATTAATCTGACAGTTTAATTGCTATTTCATAATACTCTGCATTTACTTTTTGTATTTTGCCTAGATTCTGTAAACAGACATCAGGTTAATTTTTATTTGTAGCTGAACTTTTTGCAGTCCCTGCCAATTCTGGCTCTCTTGCCCCAACAGTTTTTCAGTATGAGCATTTGCAAGGACAATTAAGCTTGTTGAAACCTAAACAAACAGAATTAAATTAAACAAAACAAAACAAAACAAAAAAAAGGGAAATAAATAAATCTTCGTGTTTTGGGTTTTTTTAAAATCATACTGACATCAAATTTTATGTGGCACTCCCTTACCATGTTTGTTTACACGAGACAGAAAAATTAGTAAGAAATTCTCCAGAAACCAATGGTCACTCAAGAAAAATTACACAGAACCATACTTATTCTGTGCATTTAGAGTTTAATTTTTCACTTTGGCTTCTGTAACCATTGGGTCAGAACTTATGAAAGGTTTTTTCTCTGAAAAACAGATGGCATTATAAAATCAGAGCTCTTAGAGGCACTAATCAAATCCTTGCACTGAAGAGTAACAGCATCTGTAGTAAACCCACATTATCTCATGTCTCTACTAAACAAAACAATCCTACCCCACACCACTGGAAATACTTAAAAAAAAAAACAAAAAAAAAAACCATTAAGTTTATAATGACCAGGAAGAATAGATATCAAGAGCCCAAAAATTTAAGAGGATTAAGATTGCTTTTGCAGAGACCCTCCTGAACAATGCCTTTTATTCATATTACATATCTGTGGCAGAGTATTACCATTTGCTGGAATTCTTCTTGGCTGCATATTTTTATCTAATGAAATGCTCCAAAGTATTTCCTCCCTGGATAGATACCACAGAACATTACACTGGGACATCACACTGCAACTGAGGATGTCCCACAAAAAAGAGGGTGCTCATCTGTTTGGTTTTTCACCATTTTACTTGTATCTTGCATCAGGTTTCAATAACCAACAACTAAATTATTCATCTGCTTCATATGCTCAAGTGCAGAGCCATGGATACTCCTGTTGAGTCTAGACATGCTGGAAAAATGGTGCAAAATGAGAAAGCATTTGCTGAATCCACCCTGCTTACCATCTCATACAACCCAGTGGCTGAAAAATGAAGGGATATAAAAATAAACATTTTTTATGATAACCCACCCATTAGCATCTCTCACCTATGCAGCTCCTCTAGCTATGCTGCAGTTGTTACTCAGAAGAGCAGGAACATGGAGCATCTTGGAATATTTCCTTTCAAACAGAAAATTTTGTGGTATTTAAAAAAAAAAATCTTTATTGTTTTGAAAATCTCTGACTACACCCATTTGTTTCTGGTCAGGGGTAGACAAATGTCTCCCATCCAGGATACCTGGAAAACTAGCAAGAGAGACATTGTAAAACAATGCTGGGACTTGGAACATAATGGCATTGAAAGAAAAAGCAGCAAAGAGAAAATAAGTTTTACTTCACAATTTGAGGTGACCTTGTGTGCTGCATTAGCAACACGATGTTCCCTCAGTTTGGATAAGAAAATTATGTGCGATTCACAAAGAAACGTTTTGAGCATAGTTGTGCTCGTTAGTCTCCGTATTTATGGATCTGGCAGCTCTTCCTCTGTAAACACCAATGCTGAGGATCAGATCTCTGCTGTGAAACGCTCCTCCAGAACAAAACATCACCAGAAAGCACCACAGGCAGGGCTTGAGGGCAGCACTTTTTCTCACAATCCTGAAAGTGTCTGAGTTAGTTCTGCTTTTTGTAAGGTTATGCAAAGTTCAGTAGAAAGAGAAAAAAATAGCTAGTTAGGGTACTCAAAAATACCTCAATGATTTTGAGTTGAAATTATCAAAGTTAATTTAAGGTATTTTTAGTAATGGGTTGCTTCATGACACAGACTAGTAACTTTTGTAAAAGGGATCTGAAGTGGTTTTATTGAGGCTGAGGCTCAGACTGATCCTTGTACACGTGCATGGGAAAGGAGTCCCTGAAGCACAAATGGAGCATGCTCTTTGGAAGACTGGATGAAGAGTAACAACATCTCTGGAATATTCAAGACCAGTTGCTGTTGGTTAAATAGTGAGAAATGTGAGTTAGAGTCCCCTTCCATGACCATTTGCTCTGGCAGTAAACCCAGTGAAACCACTCCAGCCATCCTTCTGTGAACACCATTCCCCTCCCCTGCTGCACTCCACGACTCCTATCTGCCACTGGCCAGGGGAATTGCAGATTTTTTCCTTATGCAGGTGCTCTCAGGGATCCAGTTCACATCACAGTCATAACAGGAAGCTGAGGGGGAGCAATACATCATCTTTTGGGGGTCCGGCAGAAGAGATCAGGGGAAGGAGGACAGTGAAAGCTATGAACAAGAGTGGTGGTGCTGCCTTGAAGCATAGCCAGAGAGCAGAAAACCTTTCTCCTCCCTTTCCCTAAAGCTCTCTGCAGAGTCTGGGGCAGATCCCTGGCCTCCCACAGAAGTGGATGCGATGCTGTGCAAGTTCCAGGCTCCACTGCAGAGTGTGGAGAGATTATTTCAGGAAACTGAAATGTTTCCATCTCTGGAGGTCTTTGAGAACCGGACGGATGAGCAGCAGTCAAGAATAGCTCAGTTACAGTTGATCCTCCCTTGAGCCAGAGAGGCAAAGTTGGTGATTTCACAAGATTTTTTCCGCTCCTATGATTCCATGGTGGAAGCAGGGCCATGGTTCAACAGGGCACCATAGTTAACTAACATCTCATGAACCAACACTACATGCAGTTAACCATCATATGCATCTCTGAGCTGGTGGGTTGCATTTGCTCTTTCATGCAGTATTAGTCTACGTCTCCAAAGCTATCAAATAACCAAACTTCTCCTTCACAGTCAAAAAAAACAGGTCTTACAAAAGATAGGGTCACTGCTTCCCCCCATAAAAATTCCCAGAACTAAAACATTATGCTTCCAAGCCTTACAAGGGCCATGCAAAAGAATTAACACATTCATATGAGAATACTTTTATCATACTGAAAGTGCCACTGATGCTGTAAGTACTTCTGTCATGGAGAATGGGAGCATGAGAGAAGGGAATCTTTTTGCCAGAACTACCCTGCTTGCAGGGAATTTATGCCTCTGCACCACCATCTGCCCCTGGAAGAAATATTCTTATTGATGGGGAGCCTGCAGCATCCATATAAACTCAATTAACTTCTGCAGCATTTCTGAGCCTCAGAGGGGAAAAGAACTCTTGTCTGTGCCTTTTGGGGAATCTGCAGAAATATGGCTCTGGTCAGCTTTACACTGCCTTTGGGACTGATGCACACACCCTGTTTGATCGAAAGGAATCAGATAATCATGGGAAAAACCCCTTGAGACAGAGGAGTAATCTGAATATCTGTTTGATACTGCAGTGTGGATATTCAGACAGAAAAAATATTACCAGTCATCTAGCTTGCACCCCTGTTTCACTTTACTTCAGTGTTTTGGGGCAATGATCAATGGACTTGAAATTAAAGTAATGTTCAGAGTAGTTTAATCAGACATAGCTGTCACTGGAATAGAGATTAAAATGAAAAAACATAGTGTTAGATGGAGGGTGGTTAAAACCTTAGAAAATATTATCACTTTTTCCACTGCCAGGTTTATTTCTTGACACCACAAAAACACAATGTGGGGGAGTTTCCAAATATATTTATTGTTTCTGGAAACCAGATTTAAAATACACACTAAGGGAGATAAAAAATAAAAGCAACACTTTATTCCTCAAGAAATCTGTCAGCCACTACATAACAGAGCTTAGCAAAACCATACCCTATGAAATAGAAAGTGATTTCAGAAACATTCATCAAGAGATCTTTTCCGCTGTAGTAATCTGGTATTGAGCAGTATCAATGTCACACCGTGGACCTGAAGAGACTTTAGTCTGATCCAAGCAGACAGTGCCTCTGCTCCCATCACTCCTGACCTCACAGTCACAAGCTGACAGAGGGGTTGGCTTTAACCTGTAATTTTCGTCACACTGGTTGATCCCTGTCTAGAGCTCCACGGGTGGCACGCAGCCACACTGAGGCTCACAGGCATCATTTAAATGCAGGGCTCAGCCTCTATAGCAAATGTTGGGGGCCCAGCCCCTATAGCACATGTTGGGGGCCCAGCTTGGCACTGAAAAGATGGACAAAAATAAAAAACCCACACAAAGCACCACTTATCATCCCTGACTTTCTGGTGGGCCCAGCACTTCAGACCTGAAAAGAGTAATTGTAAGTTTTAATAATTACTTATTTCAATATAGGTTGGGTAACTTTAGTACTGCGAAGAGACTGCTAATGAATAGAGGAGGCACTAAACTCCCAGCCTCCAGCTAGAAGGACAGCTTGGACTGTGCTGGTGCTGGTGGAGAGGGGACCTTCCCAGGCGACACAGACTGCTCTGCCCACGCAGGGAATGGACTTGAGGAGACCCACTGCCCCACTGGCGGGCTTCCATGCCATGTGTGCACCCATTGGTGAAGAGCTCATGCTAAGAAACACCTGCCAGGCACAGACCATGTCTCTAACGCAGCTGAGAGTCCTCTGGGAATGCTCCAGTCCCACACTCATTTTCTGGGATTGAATTCAGGTCAGGACTTAACTGCTTTTGAGAGTAAACTTTGGTCAAGTCCACAGGAGTTTTGTTATCATGTAGTGTCCATGTTAACTGTTCATACTTCTAATGTAGCAGTTTGCAGGTTGTTGGATAGAGTGGCCAAAGGGATTTACTGAGCTGCTGCATGATGCCACTTAAATCTGAGGACAAGTCTGAAAACAAGGAGGAGAATTATACAAAAGGACTGCTTTTAAGTTTTGCCAGAGGGCTCATATTTTGCTGGCAAGATATTTTTTTTTTTTTAATGCTACCATCACAGGATGAGACCCAAACCTGTACTGACAATTGCAGCGGTGATTTTACAACTTTTAACGCAATGAGAAACAAGCTACAGGGTAGCACCCGTGCTGGTACGAGGTCTGGCTTTCCTCAGAGGGCTGCTGCCATGCCTGGAACTTCTCTGCAGTAGTGTTTCTCTGAGACATCTCTGCTCCCCAAGTCATTGCCTCTGCAGCATCAGATGGAAGCTATTCATGAACCACTTGAAGGACAAAGCCCCCTTCTGCCTCCCAGTCTCAGCTTTTGCCAGTACCCACTCCCCATGAGGCCAGAGGAACACAGCTGATGCGTCTCTCCAATGGCCTGACAGATGTGCCTGCTTTTGAGTCGATGTGTTTCGAGAGACTCTGACTCCTTTTAGGATAAACCAACCTTGCATGCTCCAAATTATCTTGCTGGTTCCTGGAAGGGCATCTTGAAGTTGTTAATTGTGTTTTTTGAAGACCTATCACCTTTAAGGAGTATTTTCAGCTTGTTTAGTCTTGCAGCCAGAGCCAGGCCAGATAAAGAGGGACTCATTTCCGTCAGTATTATTTCCATCCCTCCCCACCACCACACATGGGCAGGCGCAGAGAGAAGGGTCAGCCCACTGACCCAGCAAAGGGCTACGGGCACGCCAATGAGGCAATAACTCCTGATTTTGCCCAAAAAGTGTTTATTGATATTTTATCAGCTTAGGTTAAAATGCTTGTGACTATTTTGCATTCATTTTTCAACCAAACACTAGATTTTTGAAAAAATTGCTTCTTTTCCCCTCATTCCTTTATCCTCTTTGCTCTCTCTGGGTCTCACTGATTTTCATTGCTTCTTCCTACCTGCCCTTTGCTTCCTCTGTCTTTGGAGTCCATAACTATCATCCCTGTGTCTCTTTAGATTTCTGCCACTCCTGACTTCTTTGTTTCTCTTTCCTCCTTGCTTTCTCTTTATCTTCTCCTTCATGATTTCCCCTTCCTTCCCTGTTGTGAGATGCACAAAGATTGATTTCCAGCTGAGTGAAGCATCCCACACAGGGAAAGTAAACCAGGGAAATATTTCTTGAATTATTCTGAGTGGCTCTTCTCACGGCTGTAAACTATCACTGAGGCAAAGAAAAAAAGGGGTGCAAATTCAGTCTGTGACATGTAAAATGACATATGGGAAGTGGGCAAATAGAAAACTCTGGTTAACACCGATTTTCAGTGATTCATGGTCACCTGCTGACTACTACAGTCTCCTTCATTTTCTGGTACAGAAATCTTCTCCAGATGTCTTCCTCAGCAAACCCTCTTACTCTGGCAGTCTGCTCTAAAGACTTTACAAAATTGTCTCCCTTTTGTTTTCACATCACATTTTCTCAGCCCTGTGTTCTTTAGTTCTGTACTGAAAAAAACTCTAGCATTCTGGCATCCAATTACTAATTCTGGTTGAGCTAGACATTTTTGTAAACATGGCTGAACGATGCATGTTGTTCTTTTTTCAGGCTCCTTTATGACCTCTGGCAAGCCGCTCATCTAGTGTGCCTTGGTCTCATCACATCAGGACTGCCAGATTTTCTTACGTTTTATTTGAGGGAACCGAAGTTTCAAAAGACATAATACAGTATTATTATTTTTATCCTTTGCCTGCCCCTATGTTTTTCCTGCTGCCTAGCTTCCATGCAGCTGTTGAACATTTAAGAAAAACATGTCTCCCACTGAGCAAGTTCCCTACAAATGTGCATTGAGCTTCAGGCAAGAGGAAATGTGAGTCCTGAGGTCACTCCTGAAATCAAGCTCTTGCCTGGCTGCACATAATTCTGCTGTTGTGTTTTAAGGGTGATTTAGAAAAAAGTAGTATATATTTCCCACAAAGAGCATAAAAAGAAACAAATACTGGTGATCATGAGATGATCATATGATCCTTCAAGTCTCACTGTTTTTCTGGTATTTTCATTTGTGCTTTTTGAGTCTGCAGCTCATATCCAAGCAGAAAGGGGAAGGATGTGAGATTATGGAGAGAAGATGACCCACTGGCGCTGACCAGAGTTAATATTGGGAGGCCCCTGTGTGCTCTACGCTGATGACTGGAGTAGACTGAACTTTTCTTTCCACTTAAAGATGCTGCAGCTACACCCCCTTGTTCACCGGGGAGTAGTATTTCTGTCAGATATGAAAGCAGCTTCTAATCTGCTCTGACCTTGGCAAGAAATTCAAGTCCAAATGTAGTAACATAGAAGCTGACAGGTCAGCCTGAAGAATTTGAAGTGGGGGAGGCTTCCTTGCCTTCTTTCTTTCCTTCCTTCTTTCACTTGAAATCTTATCAAGGATCACTTCAAGAGCAGTGGCAGCCTGACCAGCCCTAGAAATGACACTAGCTGTGGGTCATTGTCCCTCCTGTTACAGCAGAGGTGCAGAGAGCATTTACTGGCTGGGTTGAATACATGCTACTATTGTTATAAATTCATAAAGGCGGAGACCCATCAAGAAAAGCATTTTACCCTTTTGTGTGTAAAACTTGGAAAAGTTGATCTAAATATTTAATCTATATGTGGTGCCTTACTGAAAGACTCCTGCGTCCACATGAGAGGGTCTCTACTTTTTATTTACCAAGACACAGACCCACACCGAGGTTGGAGAAGGTTCTCACTTGTTCTCACTGCTGCTGAAGATTTCTGCCTGTCAGTTGTGTTAGTGCCTTCTTCTACAATGACTAAGATAAAACCAGGACTATAGAAATGACCTACACTTGCTCTACTTCTTACATCTTCTTGCATCTGTAATCTTTTTCTATGTGCCTTGACAACAAAGGGGCTAAAAATGCTTTGAGCTCAAGTCCCAATTTGGGTATTATTTAGAAGTCTGAAAGATGATGGTTATCTTTCTGGCTATCTTTCTTCTGGTTCTTTTTTGAGGAGTGAGCTTATTTTCGATCACACTGGCAGAAGGTTAAAAACTTCTGGTTGTAAGTTTGGGTGCTGCTTTTTACTTTGTCAGTTGAGTGATCAGACTAGAATTTCTATGGATTGCTCACCACAAAAATGATAAATTATGAATTACTAAGGGGTTTGTATCACCGAAGAAACAGGCCTTTTGAGCCACAACAGACCCCCCTTATATTTGGCATTATATTGGCCAGAACAAAAGCGCTTTCCTTGCGTCTGAAAATTTATAATCCCATTACAAAGCAGCTTAAACAGCAGATCTTGTTGCTTCCCCAAATTCAGTGGCTGCGTGCACCAGTCCAGGAAAGGAAGGAGGCATTTCTCACCAGGGGACCACCCGATGGCTCTGCACCTCTGGGCATGGGGGGCTCACCAGTGAAACCCCTTGGCAGACAAGGACACTGGACCACTCTGTGCCGGGACACCCCCTGCCAGCCTGGGCTGACAGACACCATGCAGGTGAGGGGTTAAGGGAAAAGGACTGACTCTCAGAGGTGAAACCTGATGTGCCAGCAATAGACAGGGACGGGCCCATGAAGGGATACAGGGAAATAAGAAAATAATGTTGCTGAGTAATCAGTAGTCATAGGTCAGCCACACTGCTACATATCTGCTGTCCCATTTTCTGTAGATGACATGTCAAAGGCATGATTTAATGAAGGTTCTGAAGGACGTTGCCTCCAGGCATTAGGAGCAGCATAGGGCATAGTGCAAACGCTCCTGTTTGAAAATCTCAAGAGCAAATGGAGGAGGTGGGTAGCCATGACCATTGCCAGTACTGAAAGGTAACCTATAAATATATTTGGGTTAGATGGGAAAGCCAAAGACAAGTAAATCATGCTTGGTGGAGATCCAGAAATACACTGCAAAGAGACAGGTCATGAGGTAATGGGCCAGGGAAATTATTCTGGGTGGGTACTAGCAGAGCAGGACAGTGCTTGCTCAGGCCAGAGGAAGAATGTGACAGTACTAAGACACAATCTCGGTGGTCTGTGTTTCTTTTAAAATACATTTTCCTGTTCTGTTGGCCAATATTGTGATCCAGAAAACATTTTGCCATTTCCTACCTGCAGCTATTAAGGTTTCCCATGTTGACTGAGCCTGCTCGGGGTAGAAGGAGGGAGGTAGGATTTCACGGCTTATGTAGTTTCCACACTGCAAATGTCTCAGCCAGGAGCCACAAAACTTGATGAGAAACTGCCAGAGGGACAGGTAGTCTGGAGAGTAAGAAGGCTGCACAGAGCAGCTTCACATCCTGATTCCCGTTTATGGGACAGGGCTCCTGAGTGGGATGTGCCTGTCCAGGTGGCTAGAGCTGGGTGTCTTTTGGGGTGGCCAAGATAATCTCTCCTTGGGGAGGTACAGCCTTCTTGGGACACCAAGCCTTTGGCAGAGCAGATGGGGTTACAGAGGCTTAGCAGAGACTGCAGGGGAAACTGGCAAAGGGTGGGCATCTCAGGGTGACAGCCAAGCTTGTGAAGGATGGGGATCCCTCAGCAGCAGTGACTGGAAGCATATTCTCTCTGCTGGTGACAGAGAGAAGGTGTTTTCTTTACTTACTGATGTGCACATACGGCAGTAGGGAAGCAGGAACAAGAACTCACATGAACAAAGCCCTAAGCACCCTCATCTAAGCCTGAAGCTCACCCTGTTTTGAGCAAGAGATTGGACCAGATGACCTCTGGAGGACCCCCCTAATCTAAATTATTCTCTAAATCCACTCCAGATGCCAATTTAATTTTCAGGGTGGTGTTTTAGCACCTGCTGCCACTGAACACTGCCATTCTTGATAACATCAGTAGTGCCAAGGCATTTCTAAACAGTCACTGCACTCAGTCCCAAGCCACAGGGGTTTCCTCCTGAAGACAAAAGAGCCTCACTCACCTGCTACTGGGACAATGGGGTAATGGCATCAGGGGGACCTTCTGTGCCTCTTTATCTCTCTCCTCTGGACATTCCTCCCTTGATGAGGAATTTCCTCAGAGCACTGCCTGAAAGGCTTCTTGGGCGAGATGCATTTATCTGTGCAGCAGATAAAACACTGCAGTGGAGGTCACATTCTTCCATCTCTGCCACTGAGGCTAAGCTTGCCTGTAAGCTGGTGTCCCCTTGCACCTGCACACCACATTATTTATTCTCCTGTTACACTGCATGACTACTATACTGATAAAATAAAACTAAACCACAGCCTGGCTGTATCTTTCCCCTCCTTCGCTGGAATGTGGACCGCTTGGCATTATAGGGGAATGATGAAATGCAGTCCTTTGAGCTTATTCCTTCTTTTCTTCTGAGAAGAAAACTCATATAGATTACTTCTTTTTTTCCCTTCTTTATACAGCCAAATTTTAGGTTTTTTCCTCATTTAAGAAAAAATTTTCATCCACTGTCACCTTCAAGCTTGAACACCACAACATTGCCTCCTGGATACACCAATATTTTGACACGGACAGATCAGAGCCTGTCCAATAACCAGAGCTCTTTCAAGTTTGAGACAGCACTATTTGGGCCATGACCAGGCCATGCTGTGAACCTCTTCAGCCAACCTCCCAACGGGATGGACCTTTGCAGTCTCTTGTCCTGTCCCATGCCCCTTTGAAGAACTGTCCATGGGCAGGTGACAACGGTTAGATTCCTGAAGCTTAACATGTCTGCCCAACACCTACTGTGAAGAACTGGTGAGGAGAGAAACCACAGGGAAACGACAGAGAAACCACAGGCTGGGTAGTAGAGAGAGTAGTAGAGAGGCAATAGAGACAGATTAGTGCTACAGAAAACTACAGGCTGGGTCTCTCTCTCCTGAAACAGCTCTGGGATGTCCAACAAGGGTCTGTGGGTGCTGCAGTAATGCGCAGCTATGCAATGAATGACACACTTGCTATACAAATGTATGGCCTTTACTGAAACAGCCATCAAATTCAAGACTGGAGTCAATTTCTGCTACTAACATTATTTTTAAATTGCATTATTTTTAAATTTAAAGTGTGTCTTTATCCATGAATAGGTCTTTTCTGATACAGATCACCTCTGTGATGTGAACCTATTAGATGTAGAGTTTCTGCTCATTTTATCTACCAGTGTGATTTTTCTGGGATATGTGAGCTCCTGGGAAGTAAAGAAACAGTCTTCTACCAGCAAAATTTATTCCTTTTTCATTATTTCTTACTATGGCATTATCAGTGCTGCTTGTAAGAAAACTATTTTTACACAGCTATTTTTGTAATTTTTTTCCTTTTACACTCATCACTGTTTTGTTAGGCTGATACATACTAGCTCCTTAGGCATATCCATGTATTTCTAATAGCATCCTAGAATTTCTTATCACAACTGGACAAAAGAGGGGGGAAAAGCTGAAGATTGCAGTAAATACAGCTGAGGTGAAGTCAGAGCACTATATTCTCTGTCCAGACCTAAGGTATGTTCTTGAGAGCTTCCCATTTTGAGAACACTTACACGATATGTTTCCACTTAGCTTTTATGCCAAAAATATCCCAATGCAGCTCTGCCACTGATAAAGGAAGCAAAAGCCTTGATGTAAACAGGGCTCCAGGCAGCTGCCAGTGCTCCCAGCCACCGTCTCACACAAACCTGTGAACAGCCAGCCTGGATTGGATATGAAGGAGCCCCTGGCACGCAGGCTGGGCAGGCAGCCCTGTTCCCCATCACGGATGCTGGGGACTAGCCTCCCCATCCCCACCTTGCTGCTGGCTCCTCATCTGCCCCACCACTCCTCAGGATCAGCCAGAGTGGCCAACAGCAGCAAAGCTTGTGGCCACTTGCAGGGACCAACAGAGTCAAGGCTGGAAGGAGCGCATGGGGAAAATCATGAACGGGGCAAAAGACAGCAGGAAGATATTTCATCAACACAGGCTCACAGACTGAGACAAGTGGTTCATCTCTTCTGTACAAAAGCATCAGCAGCAGTTACATCAATCATAAATGCTTTTGGAAAAGGAGCAATTTTAAAAGTAAGTAAATTAAGCCCTGTCCACAGACTCTGGATTATAAATATCATTATGAAAGTTATCCAAGTTTCAGGGGAGTTTTAAAACAGTCATGTGCTAGCTGCAATGCTGAAAGATTGTCCTGCCATTTGGAAGGTCTGTGCTTGCACCTCTTAGTAGGAGTTTCCTCAAAGATGTTTCACTGGAAATAGTTCTAGATAACATGCCAGTAGAGCTTTAATTATTATCTTTCTTGATTCCTTGGATTAATCCTAAAAAGTGTGCATGCATAATTCTGTCAATAGCTTGAATATACTCGTCTCAGCGCCAACACTTGGTGACTTTGGAAGAGGACCAGCCGAAGCATATGTGATTCCACTTCACTGGAAAGGCTGTCAAGAGGAAGTGCCTGAGCGCACCAGACGTAGTGCCTGAGCAACACTTTGATGCAGCAAGAGGCACTTGCAGCGTTCAGGGTAAAGGTCTGGGCAATAACCACCCCAGCACACAGGCAGAAGGTAGAGAAACACAGGCTGACAAATGCCGGAGTCAGACCTGTCATTCATCGTGATTCCTTCCGTACAGACAGGGGACAGACCATCAAGAATGGCAAAAGGGACAAGACTGGAGATGCTGGATATCGCTCTTGAAAGTTCCTATGCTACATGTACTCCAGGAAAGAAAACAAAAGCAAACAAATAAATGCAAGAGGAAAGCAGACAGAAGCTGTGCCCATGTCAGGGATGATACAGGGATGGGACAACAGCCCATGGCTGTCTGCATCACAAGTTTGCAGAAATGTGGTGGTTCAGAGTGGGGAGAAGTTGTAAGTATACACACAAGCCATCCTGTGCTGCTCGACCTTATCACCAGAAAGCCGTCCCCAGCACATTTTAGTTCACTGAATAGATGTAGTCAAAAGAAAATAATTTGTGTTTAAAAAATGGCTGGTGAATGGGCATTGAGGGGTGTCTCCCTCAGCTGCAGTGCTTGCAGCATCTTTGCTTTGAGACTACTGGGCACAGAGCCGGTGCTGCTGGGCACAAGCAAAAGGACTAAAGAGCAAGTTTGGATGGGAGGAAGGAGGCAGTGCTCTAGCTGCTTGCAAAGAAAGCTTTTTGTGGTCAATGAGCAGTGAAAAGAGAAATGATGTGCCACAGACCTTGAATTATGTCACACTTCCCTTCTTGAGAAACTCCCTGGCAAAACTCTGATCTCCCCATGGCACATCCCGTTCCCAACTTCTCTGTGTGCCACTGAGCCCCACGGCTGGCCCTCCCCTCTCCAAAGCCCCTCTGCGTCTGTGCCCAGGGTCCATGACTGAAGGGGAACCCAAGATAGCCCTGCAGCAGTTGGGCTGGCCTCCATTCTCAGCTGTGCCTGCAAAAGCGCAGCCAAAGGCAGAGAGAAAGGCAGATTTGGTGAGGAATGGAGGTGGTGCCAGCTCTTTCTCCATCAGAACCATGGGCATCAAAGAATGACAGCCAGGAAAGGCTGGGAACTGGCTCCTTGCTCCCCTGTTGTGGGTGCTGGCTGATGGGTGATCCAGAAGCACTGAGTGGCTATGTGTAAGTTCTACTACAGGGACTGAGGCACTACTTAAAGCTCAGATCTGTGTCTCCTCTCTCATCTGAAAATGAGGAAGACTAAGCAGAAATGGAGAGATGTTGATCCCAACTCTGATCCACAACACCAGTTTTGTTCTGCTGAACACTAATTGCAGTAGGTTCTTGTCTTAGCTAAGGCGAGATGATGAAAAGGCTTTTTTAGTCATTGACTCATGTCTGGTGGTTTTTTTAGGGAAAAAACTGACCAGCATGTGGAGATTGGGCCATTTGTAGAATAGAATTTTACAATAATGGGTTTTTTTCTGAATGAAACAGTGCTTTGGTGGGCGAGGACTGGTTTGAATGTTCTAAAGGAAATTGTGTATGTAGTACGAATTCTTCAGACCATTCCTGATTTTAACCATGAACTCTGTAGAGGATAGGTACATGCATATGTTTAGAAAAAAATTTTATACTTATGGTGAAGAACAGTTAATGGATCCATTTGCTACCCATTTGGCACACTGTGGTTAGTTCATTTTAATTTGCGTGCTTATTTCACTGCTGACACCTTTGAAAGTACCAGGTAAGAGTGTGCCTACATATATGCTGATCCTGCTTTTGTGGCATGGGAAAGACACTTTGTGTATTCTGGGTTAGGAGAGAAATTACCCTGCTCTTGGCTTTGCTTGCCTAGGCCATGGTCTGTCATGAATTAATAATAAGGAACCTGTCCTGCATGACAATAAAAAAAAACAAGGCGGCTTGATTTTTTTGTTTCTTCAAAGTTGCCTGAGACATGGGACCTTACACTTCTGCATCAGCTGAAACCTGGACATCCTTCCCCCAGGCACGCCCAGCCTGGCTGAGGTCCGGAGCCCGGCGCTGAGGGCTGCTGGCCGCGGAGCCGAGCGCCCGGGGCAGGAGGCGGCAGGAGCCCCACGGGGGGCGAGGGGCAGCGCGGCCGGGCGGGGGGCACTGCCCCTGGGCCGGAGCCCCCGAGGGTGCCGGCGGGCGGGCGCTCG
>VZRR01006558.1:28731-81623 GCA_013398015.1 Oreocharis arfaki | reverse complement strand
CCCTCCCGAGGGAGCAGGTGGGAGGCGCGTCGGGGCGCGGCCGGGCGGGCGGCTCGGCAGTGCCTTCGGCTGGGCGCCAGCCGCGCCGTGCCCCCGTTCCCGCCCCGGCCCGCACCCCCGGCCTCGGGCTCACCTGAGCCCCCGCCCCGCAGCCGCGGGGAAGGGGCGGCGGCGGCGAGGGCTGGAGCCATGGTTTTGGTGCGGCCCGCTGTCGTACCGCATAGGGGGCAAGGGGGAGGGACTCTGGAACTCCCAGCCCGTGGGGAGCGAAGGAGCTTTAGGTATGTGTGATTTAAAATAAAGACGTTGAAGAATTGAAAGAAATTCTTTTAAAACATGTCTGGTGTTTAAAAATAGATTATGAATGAACCCATTTATCCCTCTGGAATAGGCGCGTTTAGGGGATTTTGGGACTGAAAGGGAGGTTATGTGCATCTGTGTGTTTACATAGCGTGGCTTTGGGGTAGGCGTGAGTTTGTGAGGGGAGAAATAATACCACGTTCTACCGAGATCCCCTTCTTTGGGCTTTTCAGAGTTCGGGTGCTCAGAGCAGGGAGACTCCGAAATTTCTGCGACTGGTGCGTGGGTGTGTTAGAGCTTGAGAACTGGTTACGACTCTGTTTCTTTGACCTTGTGGTTCAAATTCAACTTTCAAGTTGAATTTCCCATAGTTCCTGGCTACCACTAGACCTCCTTGTGCGTGTTTTGACAGATTTGAAAACCACATTGCGAATGAACTTTAAATTAACTAAGATTTATTTTATTTTCTTTTTAACCAAATAAGCGTTGGGGATTGGTGTTGGTTAACAAAATATTTAGCAGTTGTGTGTTGGGCAATTTTAGAATTCAGATGCTGACATTTAGAAACGAGGGAATTTATATCGGGCAGGCATTTGGCTATTGTGGTTGTTTAAAAATTAAGATAATGGGACTTTGAAGAAGGGATGTAATATTCTTAGCCATGTTTATCCAGTTATGGGAACTAAGACCCTCTAAAAAAGGAATAACATTAATACTGTTCTCAAGCACACATTATTATTACTACTGTGTTTTATGTATTCTAAGCTTTAGAAAAATGTTTTCTAATAGATTTTTGCCTGGTTATTCAAGTAAAACTGTTTAAAAGTGGGGAAGTTCTGTTACCATTTTGCTGCTATAAGAAGTGGTATTACTGCTGTTCTCCTGAAACCGCTGGTTTTGCCTTCCATTACGTGACATAAAAGAAAAATAAGTGTTAATGAAATTTAGTCATACTTCTTTTGTATCTCATTTAGTCTGTCTTACTAAAGTAAAGTAACTTCATGCAGATTTGTGACACAGTTTTTCATCATTATTCCTTCCAGCTCTTTTAATTTGAAAATTACCAGGTCCTGCAATGCCCCTGGAGAAATCTGTCAGATAGCAAATTTGTTTGCAGAAGATACAGTGGGAATCTTTTGGAAGGTGGTCTTTTTTCTTCCGTTTTCCAAATTAAAATGCTTATTACAACCCTTTTAGAAGAAAAACTTTGGAAACTGCCTTTAGTGGAATCCAACTTGAGTGAGTCTTGGCAAGGCGATTACAAATAAACTGTCTGAGCAACTAATCTTACACAGGCTATAAAGTCTCAGAGAAATTGTGCTTTCTTTTGTGATGTGAAATCCTTGAAATATTTAATTAAATTTCTTTCGTGACATAGTTGTATTTTTTACGAGATAAAAACCTCTTTGCCTTTTCTTCTAGTAAGGAACAAATTTATAGTCTCTAAGCTGTTTCATTGTTCACATGTGACACGTTGGCCAGATACCAGCTTTTGAGTGTCCTGGTGTCCATACCGAAATGGGAGGGTGTATGTTTTGGTGCTGCTCACTTCTGCGGCCCAAGGACCCTGGAAAGCTCTTGGTTTACAGAGCAAGGAGTATTTAGGGGCCTTTGGGCACTGGCTCGCAAACACAGCAGGTTACATGTGGGCTCATGTGGTGAGTACCTCAGCTGTTGACCCCATCTTTTCGAAAGTTCCTGGTGAATTACACGTAAAACAGCTCTGGAGTTTCCAGCCTGCTACAGTACTAGGACTCAAAATGGGTGGATTTCTTTTCTGTACCAGACAAGACTTAAACTCTGGCAGTGAACGAGCTGCTCCTTACCTTGCATAGCCACCCCACTATGTCTGCAGGGGAGTGTGACAGATCCTGGTGGTACTTATCCGTTCAGCTGCCTGAACTGAATTAATCAGATTTGTGAATTGACACCCAAGGTCCTGTTGAAACCAAGGGGCAGGGTATGGTTCCACAGAAGGCTGATTTTTGTGATGTGATTACCTTCTTGCTGTTTGAGCAGCAATGCCCTTTTCCCCCTCCTTTTCTTTCTCCCCTGTTCCTCTTCCCTGTCTTACCTCAGATGACGCAGCGTCGCTTGGCCGTATTGTGTCCTAACCTTGCCTTTCTGTAAGCAGGTTAACCTCACTAACCCTTTAGCAGAGAGGGAAATTTATTCTTGCTGGACCATTTTCCTGATCTGCTTGTGAGTTCATTTGACTCTTACATTGTGGAGGTGAGACCAAGAGCCGGGACAAGGCAGGCATCTGCAGGAGGGGAAAGGAAAAACTTCCTGTTGCTGGCAGTGAGCTGGTGAAAACTCAGTGTAACCTCACGGGCAGATTGTCCTGAGGCCTGAAGCTTGGCCTGAGAAGGATTTATCAGATCTCAATAATGCTAGAAGTAAGAACAAGATTTTTTTGGTCTTGCAGAAGACCAGACAAACCTTCGGTGTCCTGAACTGACAAAAACCTTTGAGATGTCTGATGAGGTGGTTCATGTGCTCCTGCCTCCTCCCCAGAGCACCTGCAGCTTCTCCTTTATTGCACCTGGCACTGTGGGAGCTCGTTGAAGGAGCTAAGCCTCTGGAAAACTGTTCCAGTTCTTTGGCAAGGTCATTCTCTGTTGATTGAGCAAGATGTGTTGGCTTCTGGGACTCAGCAGAAGCTGCAGGTACGGGGGAGCAGGCAGCACCTTGTGACTGGAATGGGACAGGAGGCTGGGTGACACTTCTGTTGGTGGCAGCACGTGGCTGGATCGCTTGGGGTGTCTCCGTCTTGTTAGAGCCCTCTCTGTTCATAGCAGTGATATGGCTCTCACCCAACATCTGATTTTGATGCTAAGCATCAGAGATCTGGAAAAAAATGCCAGCGTGGTGCCCTCCCATGGGGTGGAAGGTGACTCCAAGCCATGTGGGCCATGCCAGTATAGCTGCGTCATCCTACCAGCATTGCAGCTAGCAATGACAATCACACATCCGCCACTTCTATTTTATTTAGAGGTTCAACGTAGCATGCGGATTTCTCGCTCTCTGCCGAATTCTGGGTTCGGTCGTGGACGGTCAGGACAGACAGTGATGGAGATTCCTATTCTCAGGTTTTAGATCATGATGTTTATTGCAGAAGGTGTGGGAAAAGAGCCCTGCCAGGAGCTGCCGCTTGCAGCTCCAGGCAGGTCGGGGAAGTTAGAGAGCAGGCGAGAGGGGAGAGAGTGTCAGAGTGTGACAGAGTGAGAGAAGAGGAGAGCAGAGCAGAACAGAATGCTCTCAAGGGTGATTACAATACATTAAATCATCTTCTGTGTTGAATATTCTAATTTCCATGAACCAATCTAGAATAAGCTACAAATCCTACAACATTTGCTTACAGCCTATAAGAATCATTACATTAACCTATGGCATTGTATTATAAAGTCTAAAAGTTGCTCTTTGGACTCTTTGATGAGTTTGCAGGGTCTTCTTTGGTCTTTGGACCCCTCTACACGTAGAGGGCATTGTTTAATCAAAGGGGGATTACCTATAGCAGGTATACCTTGTTTTCTAGTTGTTCAGTGACTGGAGTTGGGTAACTCAAAGCTTGTTTTCATCTCAATCTCAGCATCTTTTGCCAGGTAATCATATTTGTAAGGTTTTCCTATTCTATCTTCCCCAACAGTAGCAACTTTAATAGAGGTTTCTTTTGTGGCCCTGTGGAAGGAGTCAAGCTCTGTTGGAACAGCTACCTGAAACTGTGTAGGGAAACTTCCAGAGAGAGAATTTGGAAAAATATGGGCATGCCAATAAGCTATTTTTGCACCAAAATCTGGGTTTGTCAGAGATAATATTTTAATGGGGATTGATAGCTTGAAAATATGGTGTGGTGGATTCCTGGCTTGCTGGCATGCAAGGGCCCTCACTTGAGTAGAGAGTCATTCAAACAGTGTTTTTGGGATGGGTCCCACTTCTGAGTAGTAACTTGATTACGCTACCTGTGTTGTAATGAGAGCAAGTGTGTGCTAGACAGTAAATATTTGGAACTGTCTCTTCTAAAGAGGTTACCAGCTGAGATGGCAGAGTGTCTTATTGTCCGAGTGCCTGACAAATAACAGCTGGGGCAGACTTACATCTGCTGTTTAAACAACTGCGTTTTGGTGAGGGAGCTGAAAATACTACGTTAGCAGTGGTGAAACTAAGCTTGTTCAAGGAAAGTCCCTACACTGTGTCTCCAGGAGCCCCAGTTCCAGACATTTGGTGTGAGGCAGCAGGGTTCCCCTGGCTCAAGGGGGTCTGATTCACTTTAGATACTTCTCTTCCAGCTGGGGAGGAAGAGGCTGGTACAATTCAGTGGTAAGGTTTGGAGGGCTGGCCACGCCTGTGGAGTGGCTTGGGTGAAAGCATAAAAATGTATAATTGAAAAAATGCACAATGGAAATTGGTGTCATAGCGGCACCAAAAGGGTGAAATAACCCCCTAATCGTATAAGAGATAAGAGGGAGGTGGTAGAGGGAGTGGCCGGGTACTTTGAAAGCCGAGGTAATTAGCATGTGTTTGATGTGGTAGAGGCTAAAGAGATGCAAAGAGGAGCGTAGGGTCTTTGAAAGTCCTCCAGGTTGGAAATGCAAGCCTGGGTGTAGTTGCTGAGAGGAAAACTGAGCTTTGTGCTCAGCCCTTGTTCTGACTGGTCCTTAGAGCCCGGGTGAGCTGTACCAGTGAAATACTTCCATAAGGTGGTGTCTGAAAGAGCTGAAAGGTATGAGACCTGGGAACGAGCTCAGGTTGGATCAGGCTTCAGAATATCAGACTGGGGGTAGTGCTTCTTTCACAGGTTGCAGAAAGAGATCACAGAGATTATTTGGGTGCAGAAACCGTTTTGTTCTTTCCACTTGGGAGCTTTGTGCTGTCATCCATTAGGAGATGTCACAGCGAAGTCAGGCTGAGAGAGGCTGGGAGAGGAGAGGGTAGATGAGGAGATTAAAGGTGCAGAGAAAGTTCTTGGCTTTGTCTGCAGGAGACAGAAATAAGGTGCTGAAATTAAGTGCGCTGTTATGTCCCTTACAGAGGAAGGGCCTTGTGTTTTCTTCACCTGGAACTTGGAGTGTCCCACAAACCTCTAATGTTTAGCTAATGCAAAACAAGACAAACTGCTGTGAACAAAGAGTTGGAATGATCCAATTTTTTTCTTTTCCCAAATGTTGGTGTTTGGAGTTCTTTTTAATGAAGCAGCATGTGTTAAGAGCACGTCCCCTGAGCACGCCAACAGTCTTTCCCAGAGTTTCAAAATCAAACTTCAGGAAAAATACTAGAGACCATTATGTTAGTTTGCTCAGTTGTTCAGACAGCTGGATCTGGCTATTTTAGTAATCTAACGTAGAATCAGTGTAGCAGGATTAACAGAATGAGGCAAAATTAACTCTGATCCGTTTGGGCCTGGTGTGAGGAATCCCTGGAATGATTTGGGTCTGGTACAAGGAATGTTGGGAATGATGGTGATTGCTTGTGGGGGAAGAGGCTGGGTGCTGCGACTCCCTCAGGAACGGTGCCTGAAGGAAGCGTCCACTGATATACAGTGAGATCAGAGACCTGGAGTTCCTCCACATCTCATGTGTGAGCAATTTGTCGTGTTAGTTTATCCATGTTCAATTTTGTGTGCGTTTGATGGGGTCTAACAGTTGGACCCACTGCTGTTTGCAAGATGGAGCAGAAGCTGCTCTTGGTCAGAGTGATGTGGGCAACAAGCCCTGTGCATTTTAGTCTCATTAGCTGTGTGTCTGCCCTTTGCTTCCATCTTTGTGGTGAATGTGAGGCAAATATTAAAAAAATACATGCATGATGTATAGTAATGGCATGACAGAAACTGGAGTGTTGCTTTGCTAATGGCCCTTTGTTTTGGTAATGAAGAAGCTGAAAGATCAGTGAACTGGATAACCAGTTCTCCTTGGTTTCTCCTGTGTTTATGAGACAACGCATTCATAAATTAATAATCAAAGGAGTGTAATGAATGTGTGCCACAAAAAACTGGTGAATGTTGATAAACCTGCCTAATGCAATGTCTCATTACTTGTAGACAAATGCATAAAGATGAACAAAGAGATTCCTAATACCGTTAATTTTTGTCTTTGTTTTCACCCATCCCTCTAAACTCTGGCATTATATTTGTCGAAGCTTTACAACTATTCTCAATGGAATTAAGAACACTGCTCACCAAATTAGATATAATTGGACTAAACTGCAGTTTAGATCCCTTCAGAGAAATGAAGCAGTTAACGTGAAGGAAGACTGAAATTAGTTTCTATTGAGGACTAATGCAGTGGGACAGATTGCACTGACCCTCATAAAGAACCTAAGCAACGTTTTTAGAACGCAAAACTTTTGTTCTTTTTTTAAACTGATGATGCTGTTACATCTCCTTTCACATTACAAACTCCTCAAAGGTTTCTTCTCCTTTGCACACGTTTTGATTTAGAAAAATACTATTGTTTCATTATTCAATTATTTAAAGCAGAACACTTGATTTGAAAATCTAAATTTGCCTTCCCAAGGCCAAGAATCACATCAAACTCTTTCCCAAGAGACTGGGGTGAAAAGTGAAGGTTATACTGCAAGTCTAGTCAGATTTGAAAATACTGAGGTTTTCCATGTATTTACATTTTTACTCAGTTGCGACTGATGGATCCTACTTCCAAAACTGAATTTCTGTACAGAGTGAACAGGGATTATAATTATATTGGCTGGTTGTAAGAACTGCTTATAGTCTTACATTTAGTAATGTTTTATATTTAATTCTTTTTTTTGTACTGGAAGGCATCGCGGATTTAACAGATCCAAAGGGTTATCTGCTAGACCTAGTGACTTCAGAATTTTGGTCTGAAGTGACAAACCTTTAGGACTATATAAAGCCACTGTTTTCCTGAATGCATCGCAACTGTAGAATAAATTCAGAGCCGGGGGAATAGTAAGTACTACCATTGTTAATATTTTATTGTAACAGTCTGTGCTCGGTTTAGAAAGGAGGCAAGTTGTGCTGCATTGGGCTACCAAATACCTTTGTGCCCTGGTTCCTTGCAGAGTCCACTGGTGCTTATTAGGCAAATGGTTGACACTGCCTGTACATGTGTGTCTATACCTGTGACTGGCTTTAAAATGGTGTGCTGCCTGGGGAGGTTTGGGAAGAAAGGCAAAGAAATCTTTGAATAACCTGAGGAGTGTTAAGAAATTCAGTGCTGTTGCCTTTCTTGTGACTTGAAAGAACTGTTGGTGCTGATTCCAAGGGTGTTGTCTTGAAATAGTCATCCATGGCTTTTTCTTCAGATAGCCAAGTGCCCTGAGAGCCTGTCAAGTTAAGGTTGTTCTTGTGTTTGTAGAACTAGCAGTTGTCTTTCAAGAATGAATTACTAAAAATTACTATTTTTTAAAAAGTAGTGGTCATCTATTAAATTTGTACTGAAGAATCTTAAAGTCCTTTCAGAATTAGGTTGTTGTTTTCTGTGTTTGATTTTCT
The DNA here is from genome assembly GCA_013398015.1 of Oreocharis arfaki. Classification (NCBI taxonomy): domain Eukaryota; kingdom Metazoa; phylum Chordata; class Aves; order Passeriformes; family Paramythiidae; genus Oreocharis; species Oreocharis arfaki. The sequence continues at coordinate 73,852 of VZRR01006558.1, read as the reverse complement.
TGCTTGTTTTTGATCAGTTACTGCCATTCAGTTAACGCTGTGTGCAACTGCAGAGGAGCTTCCCGGGGTTTACGTGCCTTTGTTTCAGTTGTGTGGTGTCTTTATCCCTCCTGAGTTCCTGTGTTTTAGATTTATGGGAAGGATGATGTGAGAAGCGGGAATGTAATCTGAGTGTTGAGCCATTCCGTATTTCTTCTATTTAATATCTGGTCTCAGCATGTGAAAACTCTGATGCCAAATTATTCCATCTGTGGTATTGGCAGTGGAGCAGAGTGGGATCCTTTTCCGTGAGGTGGATTATGTGGCTGTGAAAGGCAGCTTTGAGGAGTGCAGCAACGCCGGGTGGAAACAATTTGGGTTAATTAAGGGCTTCTGAACTGAAAATGGGGAACTTGGATGCACACGCTTGGTTGCCTGTGGAAGTGGGGTACAGCGCTTCTCCCAGATCTCACCCAGCATGTGAAAAGAGTTGGATGATGAAGAGGAAAGCCCTTTTCCTGGCACTCTGTTGATTTGAAATTCTGTCACAGAAGGCTAATTACTAATAAAAATAAATAAATAGATTTCCCCATTCAGAAGGTTTATGTAGGGGGGGGTTTGGAAGAGAATCGTCAGGAATGTGGCATCTTCCTGAGCCCAGTTTGGTGCTTCAGGTGTGTGGATGTTAGATCCCATCTTTCAGTGTAATGTATCTGTGGTACCTTTGATTAATTAACAGGGCTTCGATGGCAGTATTTTGAGAGTACAGATGAGTCATAAGACAATGATACATAATTAAGGTTTGGTGTTCCACCAGAGGAACTTCAAACCTTTGCTTCAGAAGTAATGGTTAATTAATTGAAATGGCTCCTGTTGGAAGGTAATAGAATCGGTTGGAGAGCTAGTTCATTTAAAAAAGGGTAATCAATAAATTAAAGGGTAATTAAGTATCTTATAGTGACCGCAACACATTTCATACTTTTAAAATAAAAATATGCTTGTGAAAGTATATTTCTTCTTATAGGGCAAGCCAGTAAAAATTCTGAAAATAATTAAAATGTATCAAGTGTGGAAGCTGAAAAACAGATTCTTCTTTTTGCACATATTAGCAAATCTAGAAAAAATATTTCAGATTATATAGGGCAGAGTCCCAAAGAATTGTAAAGGTCTTTCCTCCTTTAAGAGTAGTTTCCACCTAAGAACAGAGGTCCAAAAATTCTAGTTTTAGTTTCAGTTTCACTGCATTTCCTCGTGGGAAATACATATGTATTCTGCTTTTTGTCCTGAATAGTTCAGTTTCTTTGTAGTTGTATTGTTGATGATGAGATAAGCACATCAGTAGAGGAGCGATACCAAAGGCTGTATTGTAGAGAGGATTGATTCATATATCAGAGCAGTTGTGCCAGAAATTTTGAATGAAGAATTTCTTTCCATCAGCTAGATTCACCTTATCCTCGAGTTTTCCTTCATGGAGGAAACAAGGTTATAGGCCATTGTCTGTAAGACCTGCTTCTTCCACGTATTTCATGGGGGGGAGCAGAAAGATAAATAGTCCTGGATTATATGTTTGGGTTTTTTTTCCTTACAGAAGTACTTTTATTTAATAAAGTTAAAATTGCTTGCATGTATATATTCAAAATGAGAATGAAAGAACAATATTCTGTGGGGGTTGGGGGGGAATCCAGCCTAATACTGATGTTTTCTTTTTCTTTCCTTCTCTCTTTCTTTCCGTACTACCATCCTTCAATCAATTCTTGACCATGAAGGTTTTAAATGCAAGTTTACCAGTACCTGATGTTAATGAAGACACTTTGAAGCATGACTCCTCACCACAGGAGCCACTGCAGCTGGAAGCTGTTACAGCATCTAAGGAACTGGATGGGCAGCAGCCAGAGGTGGCTTCACCCCTCCAAGAACCACCCAGAGAGCAAAGAGAGTCGGCTGGAACAAATGGTAAGTAAAAACCTGTGTTCAGTGCACATCTCGTAGAGGCCTGTGTGCTAAATAGGATGAGAAGTAGAAATGGGGCTTGATTAGCTGTCTGCTACTGAGCAGGTATTACTCAAGTGGTCTGTTGGTGCTCAGGTGCTTCTAGGGCACTGTTTTGTGGGAGATGTTTTCTCCATAGGAGAGTTCAGATGACAGATGTCTTGTGGACTGAAGCTTGTGACACTGAAGTGTCAGTGGTGATGCCACGTGTTCCCCCTTAGGGTTAGTTCTCAGCTCTGAGTGCCTCTGCTTGTCTGCTGCCCATCTTCTGACCATCCACCTGTAGGAACAGCTCAGTTTCCACTTCTTGTGTTAGGAGGTCCGGCTGCACAGGCCTGTCCCTTCCTTCATAAGGCAGGAATCCTTTTATGTCAATTCATTAGTGATATTAGCGATAAAAGGTTTTGAACTCATAGGAACGGACAGGCTGCTAATCCGTTGGTTTTACATCGATCAAAGTTCCCCTTCCTACAGCTCTTAATCAGATTTGCATTTTGACCACAAAACCTTTCTCATCATAGGCATCCCTGTGTGTTCTGTTAGGAATGTCTCTCTTGCCTTTCTGCATGGTCAGGAACGTGCTGTTCTTTCTCCTGTGTGATCTGGCAGCCCACCTTTCCTGCTCTCATCAGCCTCTTCTTGCTTCCCTCTGTTCCTGTTCACAGGCGTGCTTTGAGAGATCTGCTTCGGCAGTCTTGCTGCCTGCTGACTTTTTGGCAGGATGACAAGAGGGAGGGATAGCTTTCAGTCAAAGCAGGCATCTAATGCTGGTGTTGGAGAGCAGGGAAGGGATGGGGTCAGGGTAGATGAGGCACTATTGTCAGTGTCGGCCTGTAGAGCAGCTTAAGGCATGTATGCACTCTAGGGTAACCCCTGGTGTATTCTAGGGTTTGAATCCTGGTAAAAGCAATTCTTTGTCATGTCTTTAGATTAATTGCTGTAATGCTATTATCCCAATAGAAAGCTACTATATTTTATTCTGAGCTCTTGTGCTTTTTTTTTTTTTAATCAAATCAGTAGGGGCTTTTGACACTATGAAAATGGGATGCAGCTTGTTTTATCTTCCATGAAACTCTGCTTCTCTAAAATTTTACTCTTAAGTGGACAGGGATGGGGGGAGGATACTAGCTAAACAGAGTCATAAAGGAGAAGAAAATACCTGATGTTTGGAAGTAGTGTCAGAAGTTTTCATGTTGGTATTCAGCTTCTGGATTAAGTAAAAGAAAAGGTCTTTAAAAGGGCATGAATTCAAGTTAATAGTTAAAGATTATAAGTATTTTTGATAATCCTGGGTTGTAGTTTCAGTTGTACAGAAGTCACGTTACTAGGATATGTAATGGAGAGGTGAGAAGCTCCCTCTGAGTGCAGATAATTACATGTGACCAGTTGCATGGCATGATGTGAACATAACACAGCATTAGGAATTTGGATTTGAGCAGACTGCCTGAAAAGCCTTGGCTTTGTTTTGAGAATCATCTCTCATGTTGGTTGTGTGATATTCCTATTGTAATCTTGTCTTGTAAAACAAAATCTTGTAATTTTGTCGCTGTTGTCAGTGGAGCCAAGTCTACACAGTAGCATTATTTATGTGGAAGGGAAAACAGTTCTCTGTGTTTGCCCTTGAATAAAAAATCCCTTAATGGAGGTGATGCAGCATGTATTTGCGGGTAATGATAGCTGAAATTGACATAATCTATAGAGACAAATTTAACTTGTCCAGTCAAGCACTGGAAAGAGTTCTTCAAGTAAAGGCTGTGTTCAGATGTTTGTAATTGTTTGTGTCCACTCCTTTGGACCTTAGAGAGTCTGGTCCACCTCATCTGTCCTTAGGCAGATGAATAAAGGTGGAGAAGAGGTATCTCTTAGTTGTTCCATGCGGAGAAATCTTGCCACATAGAAAAATGTTTTGGTTTAGTGCTGTACTTTGTGTTCTCCACTCGTTGTTTATAGACTTGCAAGCAAGGTGAAATAAACTTAGAAGTAAAGCATTGTGTCACCAAGCACTGAAACAACACAAGTGGTTTGCCTACAGTAAAGGAGTGTTTATGATTAAAGGTTTTTTGAGTTGGTTGCTTCTCATCATCATTATTTGAATCTCACATTCAGAAGACCATTTAAGAGATGACCTAGACTCATTAAAGTTGCCACTATAAGATTAAATTAACCAGAAATTGGTAAATTGGCTGGGAAGTTGGTTCTGACAGAGATGAAGGCTCTAGTATCATCAGAACTTTAAAGATATTCAACATAATCAATTCTAATTGAAATAGAAATACTGTCGCTATAATAGGAGGGCATCTGTACTAGATACTGAGCTTTACATTTTATCACATTGCATTCCTTTTTTACTCTCAGTAGGAACATTAAATGAATATACTACAAGTATCTGGAGTAACATGTTTATGAAACTCCTGACAGCAGAAATTGAGGCAGTTTGTAAGTAATTAGGTTGTAGAGAATTCCAATTAAAAAAACCCTCCGAACAAATGAAAATAAAAAAACAAACCCACCCCACACTAACAGGCAAAGGCGCAAATATTTCTGTGTGGAAAAACAAAAGTGTTTTGTATGGTTTTGTTTATGGGATGGAAAGTCTTTGGGGCTTTGAACCAGCATCTCTTGAGGTTGGGTCTGGGTGCTTTGTGGGAAGCTGCATCGGGAAGGCATTACAACAGCGGGAACTGAAGCGGGAGCCTGGTTCGAAATCGGCAGCCGGCGCCTCTTCGTTTCGGGGCAGAGAGAGATAAAGGCTGGAAGCGGCAGTTCCAAGACGGACCCTTTGAGGCACCACGCTTGTGCCGGCCAGCGGTGGGAAGAGCCGGGCGGGCGGGGGGCGAGCCAGCTAGCGCTCCGACCGGCAGACTTCCATCTGGCAGCCCTCTCCGTCAGCCGTCCCTCCGTCCAGCCAGCCGGGTGCCGGGCGTGGAAGCGCCGCTGCCGCCCGGCCGCTTCCCTCTCGCTGCCGTCGGCTGGGGCTGCCCCGCTCCCCTGGGAGGAACCTCGGAGAAGGGGGTTCGTAGTGTCAGAGTGGCTTCAGCCATGCTGGGGACAGTGACGATGGCGGGTAAGGCGGTGTGGCGCTGCCGGCGCACGCGGTTCACTCTCTCTGGGCTCAGCAGCGCCTGGGCTGTGCGGGCGGCAGCCGCATCCCGGGGCTGCGGCGGTGCGCCGCTGCGGGAGAGCCTCCGGGGCCCGAGCCCCCGGGGTTACTGACTCTGGATTTCCTGGCAGGGCGTTAGGCGTTACAAGGTCTGGCTTAAGTGTTTTTGTCTCAGTGAGAACCACTTCCAGGCGAAGATTGCTGAAACTTCAGGAAGTTTGATGTCGCCTCAATCGGAACATTCGATGTGGTACCTGTGATCCGAGGCTTTATGAATGTGGAGGTGCTAACTGGGTGTTTTTCTGCGGGACGGGGCTATGACCTGGTATCTGAAATTGAGGAGCAGAAAGAAAAGGTAGTGACTGCACTGATGATGCTATTTGACATTAATCAAGCAGTAAGGCAGTAAAATACATTAAGAGCTAAACTTGGTGAAATTGGAGGAAATGTAGAAGTTAGCATCGTTTATATGTTGCAAAAATATGTGCATGAGAGAAATGAAGCTGTTATTCCAATGCTGTTTTATCTTAACGAAGCAAAATTCAGGGGGGATTAGGACCGTGGCAAGGGGGTGTGTGTGTGTAAATGTGTGTGGGGGGCAGCAGGATCCCAGCCTGCGGTACCAAAAACTCGATGCTGTGTGTGCTGAACGCCGCACATCTTACTTAAGGAATTAGCACACAAGCCACTGAAGTTGAGAGCTAATACTGTAAACTAATTGGGCTTTCTGAAGAGATGAGTTTTGGAGGAGCAAGGAATTAGAAGAAAAAACATTATTGTGCGCTGCTGGCTTTGCACAAACATTCATCATTCTCCGGGAGACAGAGTTACATTATGAAGTTTAAATAAACAAACCCCGGGTTTTTTTGGCTTTTTTTCCCTGAAGATAGCTTATTTGCATCGGAATTTCTCTCAGATTGATGTGTGGCTCTAGCTATCTAGGAAATCTTTATTTCATTGTATTAATAATTACTCTCGTGTATATTGTTCGCTAGAGCCAGTGAATGAATTCAACAAATAGGGGGAGTTTATTCATGCAAAATACTTTAACTTTACAATACATATCGACAACAAAGCCTGTAGAAGTGCGGCTCCATTTGGAGCGGGCCCTGGGGAGGACTGTACGTGATTTGAATCAGTGAGTAGTGGAGGAGATATCCTACTGCTGTTTACAATAGGGTTTTCATTAAACTCGATGTTTAATGAGCTTATCACATGCTGAGTCTTTTTCCTCAAGGGCTCTCTATTTTTTTTATTTCCTTTTATTGTTAGCAATTAAAGGTTAAACTGTTTTTCAAAAGCAACGTCTTTATAGGTTTGCACAGTTTGATCGTTTGAGGTTTTCCTTATTTAATAATTCCTGTGGAAGAACCTTGGATTTTCACTGCAGCACAGCTGCTTCTATAGTACATTTTGAAAGAATTGCATTTAGCTTGTAGTGTGTGTTTCTTGGAAGGGACAGAGTACCTCTGCTTACTGGTATGCAGGAGTGTATTAAGCTGTCATGTGTCTAATTAGTGCAGCTTCATCTCCTTTGTGGTGAGTTTGTGATGTTTACATTAGTCTTTATGTGGTCGTTTTGATAAAGAAAAAATTTCAATCTGCTTTTCGTTTTCCTTAATCATTAGGGGTTCTCAAAAATGTCCCGGCGTTTACTGGCCTGTATTGCTTATCCCATCCTTGTTGCTAATGGAGCAGTGAATTTTTTTCCCCTCAAATACCCAAGTACTAGGGTTGCATCTATCTTATGCTTGGTGAATAAATTTTATTTTAAGAAGCAGAAGCGAGTCACTGAATGTGAGGTGTGGACAGCATGTCTAACCATGAAATTTCATAAATATTTGTAGCATGCTGGTTTGGTTCCCAAACAGAACAGCTGTGCTGGTCTGAGAGCAGTTCATTATTGTGAATGTATTTAATGAAGAATTTTTAACTACAGTAGCTATATTCAAGCCATAGCTAATGACCTTTCTGCCTTTAAGTCTTCTGTTTGTTTTTAAAGAAGAACTATACTGCTTTGTGATTTTTAGTGCTGTTTCTTGAAACAATGAAATGAAAAAAGAAATATCTTAATCTTGAATAAATTAAATACATAACTTTTCCTTCTGGAATCTGAGAAGCTGGGCTCAGAATTGGAATTTGAGAAGCTCTGGTTGGAGCAGAAGAGTACAGCTAAATCAAAAATTTTCTGAAAATAAAGATTTTTGAGGAATGTTAGAATGTTACAGCATCACAGTGGAAATGGTTGTGTGTTTGGATTTTTTTGTTTGTTTGAGTTTTTTCTTTTCTATGATGTCTTTACTTTTCTATGATGTCTTTTTCTGGGGATGCTGCTTTTACTTTCTAAAGGAGCTCCAAGCCATGAAAAATAATAGATGTTTTGCATCTTCTTCGTTTTTTCCGTTTTTAAAAATGAACACAAAAGTGTGTGAGATTTTTAAATGTAACTCTTCAGTTGCCACCGAAGTACCAGAGAACTGAAGACCAAATAATACTTGTTTCAAAATCCTTGAAATAACAACATGATTGAAAAGCTCGTGAATTGCATGGATGCGCAGTGAGATTTAGCATGCAAAAATCTCTGTAACTCCTCCCTCATTATTTAATTATTCTGAAAGAACTTGCTCCCTGTGATGAACATGGAAAGTCAGTCCTTAGAAATAATTGAGTGACTAGAAGGGAGGACGTGGTATGTGCTTTCTATGGAAGAGCTGTTTGTACGTTGAAGTGGAAATAAATACGATGAATAGTAGGGAAAGGAAGGGAGAATTTGTGAAAAACACATTGTTAAGAAGCAACAATGCCACAGTCGTAGTTAAAAAAAAAATTAAATTGTTAGAAGGATGACACAGAATCATATTCCTGTGTTATTTTGTTCCTGCAAAGTGAGTAGCGTGTTTGATTTATTAAACCCAAGCTTCTGAAACTTGTGATTAAAAGAATCAGAATTTGTGGTATAACGCCCAATTCGTATACTCTGCAGTGGAAACTTAAAAGCACAGATTGGGTTTTGGTTTTTTTTAAATGCTAAAGTGCTCAGTTTCACAAATAATTCCAAACAGCTACTTCATTCTAAATAAATCTGTTCAGGAGAGGTTTTTCATAGATACTGTAATTTCAAGCTGTGTTTTGGTTTTTAATTACTCAGCTGTATCGCTTTTTATACTTTCTTTACATTGTCATTAAATGTTTCTGCTGATAATTAGAAGAATTGTGCAGTTAAGAGAACTGCATTTGATAAATACAAGCTTGGTTCAGATTTTTTTTTAACTGCCTTCTGTTTATGTCATGAATTTTAGAGCAGTAGCTGGTGGCTTGTTGTTTGTTTGTGGGTTTTTTTATCTTTTATATATTGTGTTTGTAGCAAATCTGAACATAACAGAGGCAAATACTTGTAAAATACTCCTTCAGCCTCATGGCTGCAGCATTTGCTTTTGCTCATGTGAACCTAGTGAGAGAACTGTGTATGTGACCAAAAGCACGATTTGACCCTAAACACTGAGTAAATGAAAACAGCACAAAGTCCTCTAGAGCCTTGCAGTGGCCAGAGGAGTTTGTGAGGTGGGCGCTGGGTGTGTGTGTCACATCCATCTGAGAGATTGAGAATGTAGGGAATTCGTGGAAAAAATCCAGCGCCGTGCTGCAAATCCTTAGGGGGAGAAGTCAACCAACTCCAGATGTTGAGATGGTTGACTTTGAGCACATGAAGTGCTGTGGATTTAACTCTTGCAGTCAGAGTGCTTTTTTTAAACTCTCTGGCAGCTACCAGGGGAGAAACACATTTTCACTTTTGAAGAGAGATGAGAGCTGGGAGCAGTTAAGTTGCACTGCCAACAATGTCCATCAGTCTACAAAAAGAAGAGTTTTATTTATTCATTTTATTTTTAATGGGATGAGACAGGAATTCAGTCGTTCTGAAAATACTAATTCTCCGACATCTGATCAGCATGTTCCTGATAAAATAGAAGTAAATTCTTACCATGGACTAAGTACCTATGAAATTGTGAAATCAAGCACTTTTGAGTCCTCAAGACTGTCAGTTTTGAAAGTTTCTTTCAGAATAAAACAGAACACTTGTGGTTATTAAAATACAAGCAGCACCTTGATTCAATTAAAAATGTTTGAAAGGTTGACTGGTGTGTAAGCAGTTAAAATAGAATTTCGGTGTTGGTCCTTAGCCACAGTGGATTTAAACAACAAAGTGTATCAATTTTATGATATCACCCCTTATCTTTATCACCTCCTCTAGGTATATTTTTGTTGTATTCTATTCCTTGGCTAGCACATGGCTGGTAAAGTACAGCCCTGCTCACCAGAGACCTAAGGAAATGTTATTCCTATCAGTATTTTAATGTATTTGTTTTGTTTTTGGTAGCTGTTTTGATGAGTCTGTCTGGTGTTTCTTAAAGGTGCTTTCAAAATCAATTAATTAATTCAGAAAGTGCTGATTGCCTTGCCAGAACACCTGTGGTAGTGACATGCTACAGAACTCTGACCAACAGTGCCTTGTGTAAGTAACTTCCAAACCTTTCCAAGTGGAGCTGCTCACAGTTTGCATTGCATTCAGAATTGCATTGACAGTGTTCTGTCACTGCAGTGTCATTAATTAAAACATCAATATAGAGTCCAACTGCTAAAGTTCCAGGTGTATACGTTGTGAAAATACAGCTTGGACATTCATGGCACTGGAGTCTTGTCACACAACAGTGGCAGCCTCCTGGCAACATGGAAGCAAACTTCCTGAATGGCACCTCTCTCCTCAAATGCTGAGGAAGTGCATCAGAATTTAATTTTTAAAGAATCTTCCAGAGGGTTAAAATGTTAAATGAGGAGACAAAGTAGAGAGTGGGTTCAACAGCAGCAGGTCACATAACAGCTGACAGCAGAACGTTATCTTGGGTATGAAATACCTTCTGGACAGGTTAAATCCTTTTGTGGAATTGAAGGGATAGCGCTTGGGCTAGGTCTGTAAGTGTATCCTCTGAGCACCACGAGGGAGAGATGGAAGTGTGATGTGTTGTAGCACAGCTGTGACTTCAGACTGGTATTAATAAGTGTGTGTGCTCAGTTGGTCAGTATTTCTGTTAGTTTTTCCTTTTGCGCTGTGTTTAGTGAAGTGTTGCAAGGTGAGGTGTCTGCTGGATGGACTCACAAGAAAGACCTAATTACTGTCAGCTTGGTTTAACAGTTTTGAAAGCTTATCACAGCATCTGAACTCTGTTCTCTGTTTTTGTGATTGCATTTGCTATCTTAATGCAAACCCATGCCTGCAGAGTTTGTAATAGTCACAGCTCTTTTCACCTGCAAAACATTTTACGGAGACATAGTCTTTATCTTAGGGTGTTACAAACACATCATTTTATAAACAGAATAAGCAAAAACCCTTTGAATGCTTATCTTAAATATGAAGAGATGCCTTTATATACTAGTTTTACATCTTATCTCTCTTTGGAAATTGAGTGCTTCATTTATTCATATTCTTAATCATTCCTTTCTTACGGTAATCACATTTATCTGTAATACCTGAAACTCATCTTAAACACTGACTTTATACTGAACACCAAATTTAGGAATAAATAAGAAAAAGAAATGTCACCTTTTAACAATTTTTTTGAAAACTCAGGATTTTCAGTAATGAAGGGGTATGCTTCCCAGGGAGTGTTTGCAAGAGGAAAGGTGAGCCCATAGAAATCTATGTCTCTGGCTGCTCAGCCGTCCCAAGTGCCTTCTGACTTCTCCACTCCCTTCTGCCTTGTTGCACCTCTGCTCCTTCCCGCTTAGACCCAGCATTCCCCTCGCTCTCACCCCATATTTCAGACTACCTTTATCTAACTCATGTCCGATGGAGATTTTCCTGTAAGAGTAAGTGCATTGGTGTTAATGCAGGGCTGGGACAAACAGAAATACTCTATGGACCTTGTTTCCAGCAGTGGTGCTAAGAGGCCTGGCTCATGAGCAAATTTTTACTCAGTATTAAATGATCAGCATTTAGTGTCATGGCTGGTTAAGCCAGAAGAATCATTTATAGTGTAAACAAGCTGAAGAATATATTAAGTATATTTACCTGTAACTAAATAATTATAAAATATGTGATGTTTTGAAGATAGTCTTTGAAGAAGTGCCTCTAACTTTGTGAATTCTCATTAAACCTTAGACAGTTTTCTGTTAAATTGCATAATTTTATGGAAATGACAAGGACTTTATTTCCAGACCTAGGAATAAATGAACACAGATACAAAAGTGGTTCCTCGATTTTATCCTTGTATAGTCTCAACATACAACTGCATAAACAAAATGTTTGATCGATAAGAGTTATTTTGCTAGTGGTGTGTTCTGGTGTTTGCAAGAGGTATATTACCAATGGGACTAAACATTCTGGCTTCTTCAGAAAAATGTGTCTTCTCTCTTACCCTTCTCCCTCACAAATGGCTCAGCTCAAACATCTCTGGTCTTAAATGTTCAGGGAGTTAGCATGTTTGCAGAGGTCGGGCTTTTAATTGAATTAGGAGTTAACAATTGAGGTAAATAATATTAAACTGTTAGATGAAGGAAAAAACAAAAAGCTTTGCTTATGTTGACTGAGAAACAACAACAAGTAAGCTGCTGATAGTGAGACATAATTTGCCCTCTGCATAGCAGCTAGGAGCCAGTATCCTTGTAGATTTTGTTTTGCTTATTGTGTAGTTAGTTCCAGCCTAGACTGCATTGTCTGTGTGCTTCTGAAGAAGCAGCCCTTCCTAAAGGGGGAATCAGGCAAGAGCCTGTGAGGGACCTCTGGAGATCAGGTGTTCCAGCAAAGCAGTGCCAGCTGCAGAGTCAGAGACAACTTAAAGGTGGTTCAAATAAAAACCGAATCACTTCAGGGAATTTGATGATCACATACTTAGTAAAGCTGTCTCCTCCTGCCTCTGGACATTGAAGTAGCACATGTACAGCTTAAAAGACAGGGACCATGCCGTCTACTAGGGCGTTGCTGTTCAACATTGAATCTTTTTAAATAATTTTATTTTTTCGTCTTGGCACTCCAACAGGTTTGGTCAGAGAGAAGAGTATTCTCCTTCGTGGCCTTGCACATAAACCTGTTGCACAAAATCAAGGGTCAAGAATAATATTAAACTGGAATCCTGGCAGCATCCAAGCCCAGGAATCTTTTGGTGTCTTGAATATACCATAGATTTAATTTACATGCCAGTCTGTGAACTTGAGTAGTTCATGGCCAGAGGGAGCAATAATACTTTAATTGTCTCAGCAAGACTGAGAGGGGGGTTGCCAGTGACCTGAAGGAACTGTCCTCGAAGAAAAGATAATGTGAACAGACATGTGAGCAGTGGAGGATTTTACCTTCTTGCGTAGTAACAACCTCATTCATTTTAAGCAACATGGAATTGATGTAGATGGTGATGCAATGTATGGGAGAATTCCAAAGATTCATGATCGTCAAAGCAATATGTTGTTATGGAATTGTTTTGTATGGGTTAAAAGTTTTCAGAAAATCCGGTAATTTTCCCTGGGCATTTTCACATCTTACTACTCTTTAGGGACAGAGCTGTAAAATAAGCTTTCGTTTTTTGTCATCATTTTAAGTCAACAGGCTTTTTTGGGTGGGTTTGTTTTGTTTTGTTTTGTTTATTTGTAGGTTTCTTTGTTTGTTGGGTTTCCTCATATGTCTGTCTGCATGGAAATGTTTATGGAGCTTTGCTTCAGAAATAATTGCATATATTAGTCTGTATAGTCTGTGATGGAAATATTTTTTTTCTTACTTAAGCTTGCCTTAAAGTAAAAGAAAAAACCAAACCACAAAGCAAACAAACCACACAAAAAGAACTGCGAAATCAGGGAATAGAATAAGAGAATATAAGTTCGAAAGGTGCATTTGCAAATAAATTTTGGGAAGAATTGTACAATGATATGAAGAAGGAAAATAATTATAGTAATGATAGAACAAAAGCTAGTTCTTAAAAAGGGGCTAGTAGTGTATGGAAAAGGTACACAGATAATAATAGAATAAGTATGTTAATGAAAATTAGTAAAAATTAATATATAAAGGTATAACATTAAATTGAGAAAGAAATTAACTGGGGTTTTGTTGTTGTTTAAACAGTTGGACAAACAGAACATTCCAGTGTAACTTTGAAGGAAGACACTGAAACTATGGAGACAAATCCATCTGACTTAAGTACCAAGGATGGTGCTGATGCTGAGAAAGAGGATGCTCATTCAATTAAGCAGTTGCCAGCTTCAGAAGAAGTTGCAGAAGACCAGGTGTCAGAGCCACAATCTTATGATCTGGGTTTTAAAAAGGTTTTTAGGTTTGTTGGGTTCCGGTTCACAGTGAAGAAGGAAAAGACAGGAAAATCGGAACCAGTTCAGCTGCTTACTGTAAAAAAGGAAACACAGGCCCCTGAAGGAGCTGATGATCAAAAAGAAGTCGTATCAGAAGAAACAGCAGTGCCTGAGGATGTACCCTCTGCAGAAGACAATGCCAAAGATACACTGAAAAATGAAAAACCAGAAGATGAATCTCCTAAAATACCAGAAGCAAATGAGGTTTGTTCTCAGCCAGCTGCCTTAGCCACTGAAACTGCATCACCATTAAGAAAACTTTTTACTCAAGGATGGACTGGATTTAGGAAAAAGAAGAGTTTTAGGAAGTCTAAAGAAGATGAACAACAGTCTCCTGTGAAAGAAGAGGAGCAAGAAAAAGAGGAGACAACATTAACAACTGAAACCAGTGAAAAGAAGGAGAAACCTGAGTCTGAGAAACAAGATGAAGAGGGGAATGTGACAGCAGTAACTACTGAAGCACATGAGAAGGAACAAACTGAAGGTGAAATGCAGGAGTCAGAAAAGACTGTGGCAGCCATAGGAGTAGAAGGAAGTGAAAAGGAAGAGGTAGTCAAGCATGATGAGCAGGGACAGAAAGAGGACCTGGCAGCAGTAACCATAAAAGAAAGTGCAGAGGGAAAAAAAGGTGAAGATGATGAAGAAAGGAAACTGTTGGAAGTCTCAGAAGATCTTGGTAAAGAGGAAGAAAAAAAAGAAGAAGGAGAGAAAGAGGGTGAGGTGACAGAGAAACCACTAAAAACAAAGTCAGTGGTACCTCTTGTCGCTGACAGTGTGAATGGAGAATTGAAAACATCCTCAGAAGTCCTGCCTGTGGGAGAAAAACTGGAGTCAATGGAGAAGTGTGAAGTGGATGACAGAACTGAAGAATCCTCTGAAGAGACACTTGAAGCAGGATCTCTGGCAATGGAAGATTCTAGTGAACAGCTTAAAAAATCTGAAGGAAGAGAAGGAAATAAATCCGCTCTTGGGAAAGAGACAGATGAAAAAACAGAGGAAGCAGAATTGAAAATGTCACCCACAGCAGAAGATGTTGCACAGGGAGAAGCGCCAGATAGAACCACAGAGAAGAAAGAAAGCAAAGAACATGAAACAAAGTCAACTCTGAGTGCTCCTGAATCGAAGTCCTTTTCTACTTCTGAACATTCAGTTGACACAGAGGATCATCAAGTTAAACCCACTGATGAAGGACTACAGGGAAAACCTGGCACAGATATGATTGATACTGTCAAACCAGATGAAACAACCATGGAAACAATTTCTGAAGAGGCAGCTGAAAAGAGGCCTCTGGAAGGTATCACAAATGAAGCAGAACTCCTGTCTTCTCAAGAAAAGACTAAACTACAAGGCAGCCCTTTAAAGAAACTCTTTACAGGTACTGGATTGAAAAAACTGTCTGGAAAGAAGCAGAGAGGTAAAAGAGAAGAATCTAAGTCAGGGGAACAGGGTGAACCAATTCAGCACGTGTCAGATTCCCCAGATAGCCCAGAAGAACAAAAGGGGGAGAGTTCTGCTTCTTCTCCTGAGGAGATGACTGAAATTCCTGCTTTAGAAAAACCTGCAGATGGAACGCAGGTCACTGAAAATGAAGATGCCACAATTCCAGATGTGGAGCGGAAAAGAGAAACTGTTACACCTTGGGCATCATTTAAAAAGATGGTGACTCCCAAGAAACGTGTCAGAAGGCCTTCTGAAAGTGATAAAGAAGAAGAAATTGATAAGACAAAGAGTGTTGCAGTATCTGCAACTGAAAATGTTGTTGATGAAAATCAGGAAGAAATAAAAGAAAATGGGATTGACCAGAAACCAGAGAAAATTACAGAAGAGCCCAAAAGAAAGGTTGACACCTCTGTGTCCTGGGAAGCTTTTATATGTGTAGGTTCTTCAAAGAAAAGAGCCAGGAAGTCATCATCATCTGATGAAGAAAGCCAGAAAGTAGAAGAGTCTGGACAGAGCAAAGAAACGGCAACAGATGCAGTTCTTACTAGCTCTCAAGAGAGTGATCAAGGACAGGGGAATTCTTCCCCAGAACAAGCTGGAAGCCCATCCGAAAGTGAAGGTATTTCAACATGGGAATCATTTAAAAGGTTAGTTACTCCAAGAAGGAGATCCAAAACCAGAGTGGAAGAGAGAACTGAAGACTCTGTTGTGGGATCTAGCCTGGAGCATTCAACATCAGATGGTGAGCCTGGAAAAGATGAATCGTGGGTTCCATTTAGAAAGCTGATGCCTGGACGCAGGAAGAAAAAGTCAGACGGAAAGCCAGAACCAGCTCATCTTAAACAAGCAAGAGAAGACATGGCAGAAACAGCTGAAGAAGATTCTGATATTCCAGCTGTTGTTCCTTTGTCTGAATATGAAGCAGCAGAACAGGAGAAAATGGAAGCCCAACGAGCGAAAGATGCTGAAGCGATGAGAGAACAAACGTCAGAGGAAGAGAAAGCAGAAAAGTTAGAGGAGACCCTCAGAATGGAGCAAGGATCTGAAGGGCTGGTGCATGCAGTTGCTGTTTCTGTTATGGAAGAAGAAAGGGCAGTGAGCAGCATTGAGGAAAGGTCACCATCGTGGATATCTGCTGCTCTGACAGAGTGCATTGAGCAGGCAAGAGAAGAGGAAGAGAAAGAAACTCAGAAAAAGGCTGAACTGGGTGCTGCTGTGGAGGATGCAGTGGTAGCTGCTAAGGCAGTGCCAGAGAGTAGAAAGGATGTAAGTGATGACACCACAGCCAGTGAGCTGGAGCTAACCTCAGAAGCAGTGACTGCTCTGGAGACAGCAGAAGCTTCCTGTGCTGAAGAAACAATGGAAATGTCCCTTGCTGAGGAGACAACTGAGATGGTTTCTGCTGTTTCACAGTTGTTAGAAACCCCAGATACTACAGAGGAAGCTACACCTGTTCAAGAAGTAGAGGCCACTGAACAAAATTTGAAAGAATTGGACAAACAGACACAAAAAGTTCTTCATGAAGTTGCTGAAAGAGTAAAGTCAGATGTAGCACAGCTGGTTAG
The DNA here is from genome assembly GCA_013398015.1 of Oreocharis arfaki. Lineage (NCBI taxonomy): Eukaryota > Metazoa > Chordata > Aves > Passeriformes > Paramythiidae > Oreocharis > Oreocharis arfaki. Next base: position 57,436 of record VZRR01006558.1, on the reverse strand, counting down.
TGAAAGAGCCGTGACAGAAACTATAATTACAACAGTACAGGGACTGGAGTCAGAAGTGAAAGGTGATGCTAAAGATGGCAGCACTGTAGGCCAGGAAACTGTTGTGCTTGAACAGTCCTTGGAAAAAGAACACAAAGAGGATGGCCCCCAGTCCCTGCAAAGTGCAGGGAGCATTCAGGGCCAAAACAGAGTTGAAGAGCGTGTTTTACCTGAAGGTTCAGAGAAAAGTGGAATACTTTCTCCAGTGGAAGAAAGTACAGAAGGATGTGAAAATGTAGAGGTATTGAGAGATGAAAGCCGGTGTCAGGCACGTGAAGAAGCAGTTGTAGAAGACCAGAAAGAAATAAATGAAGTGCAGAGGACAACAGAGGAACCTTTATCACATGACAGAGAGTTTCACAGCATCAAAGCCATCACTCCCAAGGAAGAGCTGTTTGCAAAGCAAGAGCCTTCAGAACAAGAGAATCTTCCTGTAACAGGTTTGACACTGGATGAGTCAAGAGATAGATGTGCTTCAGAAGTAAAACCTTCAGTAAGTATTGCATGTAACACAAAGGTTGATTTGTCAAAAAGTCAGCGTTAGGTACTATACCTAGTTTAGAGCCAGGTTGTGGGTACATTACTGTCAAGGACCTTTCTTGTGCTGCCTGAGACAACTGAAGTTCATTTCCAGTGAGAGACACACAGATGTCTAGAAGCAGCAGGCACTGAAGCTTGTGTGCCGGGTGGGGTGGATGCAATGCCTACAGAAATGGAGACGGTGTTCGTGGATCCAGAGGTACTGAAACGATTGCCATTAGGGCTCCTGTACGGCACAGAGTGACTGAAGATATTGCATGAACACCTGAGATACAGATGTGATCCATGTGAAACCATACACAGTGGATGGTGTCTTCAGTTGTAGGCAGAAATACAGGTGAAGCTGAGGTACCTCTGCAAAGGGAGGACGTGAAACAACACCACTTCCTCCAGCTTTAAATGCTGCAGTTACTGTGGCTGGCACATTCCTACCTTCTTCCCTACCTCCTCATCTTCCTGGCTTAGTCTTTGTTTCAAGTGCTGCCAGCTGTCCCTTCAGTTAATTAATTTTAAGGCTGCCCTTTGTTTAATGAGTTACATGTCCTCAGAAACAACACAGGCTGAGATCTTGGTGAGCCACTAATCTCCGTGTCATCACCTCGTGCTCTTCCCATAATTGTTGTCCTTTTGGGTGTTGCGGTTTTTCACCTAGAACATTGCTGGTCACTCCCTGCTTGTACCCTTTTTCACAGATCTCTTGCAATTCTCCACAGGTTCAGGACAAGACAGAGGATGAAATCTCATCCTTGGGGCTTACAGCTGAAGAGCCTGTGCAGCTTGAAGGAGAGGGCAGAACGCTCACTGTGGGACCAGAGTGCCCAGAAGCAGTTGTCACCGTGGTCCCTGTTAAAAATGAAAAACGAGATGGAATTCCTGACTCAGAAGAGCCAGTTTGTACTAAAGGAGTTCCTAGCAGGACACCTGCCTTGAGAGAGGAAGACGATGCTGTGCTCAATGGAGTAAAAAGCACGGAAGTCACTGTTCCTGAGGTTCCACTGCTGAGCAAGGGAAAAACCTCTGCTCTTCCTTCAAAAACAGGTGGCTCAGAAGCAGCTGCGGACTCTGTGCCCGTCTTAGAGCCACAATGCAGAGACAAAACAATTGAAACCCCTTCCAAGAGTGATGAAACCGAAGGTGGTGAAGTGGAAAGTGCCGTGCTCAAATCTGAAACACGGCTGGAGAGCACTTCCACTGTTGCTGAGGCTCCCGTGCAGATTGAAGTAGACTGGGCATCTAATTTAGCAGCAGCATGCCCAGAAATTGTTGAAAATGGAAGTGCTGTTATCGCTGATGTATGTCCTAAGAAATGTGAAACACCCAGCAGCTTGGCTGGAGAAGAGACTGTGGGAAAACAACAAGATCTTGTAGAAACGTTGAACTGTCAAGGCTTCCAGAAAGAAGATAAGAAAAATGAGCAATTGACGGAAGGAGCCAAAGAAGTATTTGAATGTGGAAAACGGGAAGCTGTGAGACGTGATGAATGTTCAACTGCTGTCCAGCAAGAGGAAGGCTCTGACTCAGCCTCCTCGCAGGCTGAAAGCCTGGGGGCTCTGAAAACACCTGTGGCTGTAGCAGCTGCAGCAGGTGGAGAGCATGTCGTGGCAGGAACTGCGACACACGCAGACACAACAGCCAAAACTGCACACTCCTTGGCAACCACACCAGAGCAAATGGCTTCTGAAGAGGTCCCAGTTTCTACTATTGACTGTTCAGGCTGTGGGGCTGCAGAGCTTGGTAGTGCAGAGGCAGCCGAGCCTCGAGTAACTTGTGCTTCCATGAATGGAGTATCAGAGGAGGGAGAGAGGTCCCAGAGCGCCGGGCAAGCCGAACACAATGGTATTCCTTCCAGTCACAGTCTGTCTCCCAGCCATCCCGGATTTCAGAAGCATGTTGTTCAGTCTGTGATCATAGAGTCCCAGAGTACAAAAATTGTATTCAATGCCATCCAGTCAGCTGTTCACAAACTGGCAGAAACAGAAGAGTCGGCTGCCCTTGAGTCAGAGCAGAGCATTAAGTCTATAGGGAAAAGCCCATCAGATACGATCGAACCTGAACTTCTGGGAAGTACGCAGGTAGATCAAAAGCTTCCAGTAAAAGAGGAAGAGATAAGTAAAGAACAAGAGCTCAAGCATCCAGGAATAATGAAAACTACTACCTTAACTGAGTCTGTAGAAATTCATGCAGCTGTCGAAAAAACAAAGGACATGCCTTTAACTTCTGAGATGCTGGAAGATGGACAAAGTCAGAATTCTTTAACAGTCCTGGCAAGCCCTGAAGGCATTTCAGGGGAAAGTGTGAGACTTCAGAAATCAACACTAGAACAAAGTGCTTCAGGAGATTCAACCAAAGATGCCCTAGACATACGCGCACCAAAATTAAGGGAAAAAGAGGTTGGGTACATTATGGAAATCTCAGACCAACATACAGGACAGCAAACGTGCAGAGAAAATGAGGAACAGCCGTATCACCCACCAGTGGAAGATGGGACAACACAAATTTGGGAGGATGACAGTTGCCAAGAAGGAACACCCTGTGATAGACAAAGTCAGAACACGGTGGCTCTGACGCCTTGAATGTAAGTAGCATTTTTGGCCAGTAATTTATGTCTTTTTCTAAGACAGTTCTGAGGATCACTGAACTGTCCTCTCTAATGTGGTGTGGTGGTTTGTCTTGTTCTTAATTATTTTGCTGAAGAGCTACCCTCACTTCCGTGGCCTTGGACTTGGCCTATATTTTGCTGTGATATTTCTGGGAGGTAGAAAATGTACTTTCTAGTTTTCCTAGGTAGGAACTCACACGACACATTTAATGTATGGGACTTAATATGCAAACACACTCTCTAGCAAAGCTCTTTCTAAAATTATAAAGGATGGGAGTATTGCCTTCCGTGGTAAACCTGGAGCGCTGCACGTACAAAGCTCTTTGCACTTCAGAGGAATTTGAATCAAATTATAAGTATAATCTCTCCCTAGGATATATACTGCACTTGTTTCACTAAGTCATAAGACCTTTGTCTCTGAGAACTGCTTGGGAAAAGATATTCTTGAGAAAGTTGTCATTACTAAAGCTTTTTTTTCATTCTTTCAGATGTGCTAAGCATCCATGTAGCATTTGGAGAGATGCCAGTCCTAGAGAACAACTGACAATCCTGCCACAGAACCAGGAGCTTTATTCACTTCCCTTTACTCTTGGCTGTTAACAGCTGTTCTTTTGAAGACCTCGCCTTGCCATTTTTGTTACAAAAACGATGCCTTTAATATTGGCTGTATCCATACCTATGTTCCATTTGAAGGTCATTTGTCTCTGCCCAAAATAATTCATTAAGACTGGAGATGTACCACTGAGTGACTGGGCAGACCACTAGAATTTTTGCCACGGTTATTAGTGTCCCCTCATTTAATGTGTGTCCTGTCTGTCCAATCTCCTTGAATCCCTTCACTTGTTCTTGAGTCCCCCTCCCTTCTTTCTGCAGTCTCCCTTACCCCTCACATCTTTCCTAGCTGCCTTGATCTGACCTATGAGTGGCTGTAGGTGCTGCTCAGCTTGTGTGTGAGGGGGAAGAGGAGGGCTGACTGATGAGAACACATGAGACTTCTGGATATGTCTGTCAAACAGCAGGAACTGGATCACGCACAAATTGTTGAGCAAGGTGCTCAAGTTTGCTGCCTTTCAGTCCCATTCAGGTATCTCTGTCCATCCTTCAGTTGTATTTGTGCAGGCCTGATGTAGTCAGAAGTTATTTCTGCAGTGTAGCTTGAAAGGAGATGGAAAATACCTTCCTCTGTTGTTCCAGACTTCAGGTCTCAGGACTGGACTGTAATGTATTGAATATTTATATGTATGTCTTAAACCCAGTTCTGATTTTAATGTAGAGCAATGATACTTCTGTACTGTTTAGGCATTCCCTTAAATGAATATTGTAGAGTAGCCTGGAGAGGAAATTGATACTATTGGAGCGGAAATTGGTAACATGTAGTTTCCTATTTATTGTTCCAGGTTTTTCCCCCTGTAAAATCTCTCATAAAATTTGGCTGTCTTGCTTTGAATATTTATATCCTAAACCCAGTTCTGATTTTAATGTAGACTGATGATATTTCTAATGACAAAAGGAGAGCCCTGACCTGACCCACTGCTCACTTCTACTTGCAGCCCCCCTGGTTTCTGAGAACCTTCCAGACACCGTTTCACTGTCACCTTGTTCTTGTGCCACTGCCTTTGTATCTCACCTCTCTCATTCCAAGCTCTGATAATTTCTGGTCACTGCCCCATCCAACCCAAAGCCTTTCCCTTGCCCTATATTGTCTGACATCTTTCCTGCGTACATACTTCCTCCTTTCCCAGCCGCTGCCTGAACTGTTTTCCCACCACACCATTTTCTGAAATTCTCCCCACTCCTGACAATTCTCTTGTCTTTTCTGAGACAGGAGTAGGAAAGAGGAAAAGGACTTGGTAATGAGTTCTGCTTTGAATTGCAGAAAGCTGATGAGATCTTTGGGGTACCGAGGTCTTAAAAACCTTCATGAAAGGTGGGTTGGACTGACAACAGCTGAGACCAGAATGAGCAGGGTGATATAAAGATGCGTAGAAACCCCAAGACTGAGAGTCTTGGGGTGTCTGTCCCCAACAGGAATTGATCCTCTCCTTTGTTGTTTACATTAAAATCGAACAAGGGGTACAAGTGAGTACTTTCAGCTCTGATTTCTAAAGTGAAGGTTACAGATCGCATGTTGTGAAACCAATGCCCATCAAGTTGAACAATAGCTCACTCTCATACCTGTATAGTAATTTATTTTAAAATCAACTTTCGTGTACAAATGCTCTTGTCATGGCAGGTGCTGGCCTCTCCTCGGGGCTGCACGTCCAGCAAGCGATGTGACTGATTGCACTGGTGTGATTGCACCATCTGGTGCTGCCCTGCGTGGAAGCATCAAAAGATTTTTCCTTACCTCAGAGCGAATTATATAAATATTTAAAGCCAAACAATGTGGTTTCAAACGATCCAGTCTATCTCTGTCCATCGTTAGCAGCAGCTTTCCCCCTTAGCTTTGGGCAATTCCAGAAACCTCGGTTGATTTCCACGCGTTCAGGTTGGCTTGCAAGGTAATGATGCTCTTAATAACACCTCACAAGTGCAAACTTGGCTGAATTTGTACAAATTGTATACCTATGTACCTTAAGCCATATTGCAATAACTGCAGCAGGTAGAACAACAGAAGCATGACCTGTGTAATCCTGATTCTTACGTTTGTAGCTCCAAAGCTGTTAATAATATGTAAAGTTACTTCTTGTCTGAACCTCATTTAAATAAAGCTAGCTTTACCACAATGTAAATTGTCTGTTGGTAGTAATTGGGCAGGCGAGGGCTTTTAACTTGCCTGTTTTCTCCATTAATCCAGGGCCTAGGTAAGCAATGCAACAAACCTAACTATAAAACAAATACAAAAGCTTCTTTTTATAACTGACAGCTAAAAAAACCTGCTGCACCCAAAACCACGCTAATGGTGCGGGGAGCATGTCTCCACAAAAAGATACTACTTTGTTCCAGTGTATTGCTTTGGCCTCTGAAACTCTCCTTTGAGACTGTGACTTCTGGCTTGTGCTTAAAAGCTTGAAGCTTTCTCTAATCCAATGTATTGGGTTACCAAATTTGATTTTGTGTTTTTAAGGTAGATTTTCATTGATTAAATAAAGTGCAACTACAAATTTGTTCTAACCTGTGTATGTGGTGGGTTTTTTTTCCAGCTTGCTTAGTGTAAATTATTTTCTGATGGTTGCTTCATCTTCACAGAGTTAGGTTTGCTCCTGAGAATTCATTTGTTGACTGATGTTCAGCTTTTGATGTGAATTAAAGAAGCTAATTACAGAATTAAACAATGGTTTGGCTCTAAGTTTCAATAAGATATGCATACTTAAGAAAAAGTAGTGAGAATAAGGTACTCCAGAAGACTGAAATTCTTTTATTAAATTCTAGATAGATAACAGTATTCAGCGAGCCAGAATGAAAAATTAGTAAATTATATGCCTTGCTGGTGTGACTTATGTATAGAAAGCTCCAACAAAGCAACAACATAAATGTCCACAAAACCTTTGTCATAGATTAGTACATAAAGGGTCTTAGGCCCATGACTGGTATCTTCTAGGCTCCTGCACTTCTTCTTAGGGAGGGTGTACTCACGGCACCAAAAATTAGGGTGTGCTGGTTATTTATGTTAGCAGACCTTGGATTTCAGACATGAAATTTTTTGTGGTCTGTGGCTGAGGATGATTAGCAGTGTTTGTATCTCAGGATAGATTCACACCTGAACTAGTTTTGTAATAATTGGTGTCTTCCCATCCTCGGCTGAAGTGCTAAATCCAGTATCTGCAGATACTTGGCTGTAGTGGCTGCAGCGAGTGCAGGGATATTGGGATGCTGCAGGGTGCCTGTCCCTCTCCCTGCTTTGGTATGGTGTCAGGGGGCTCACACTGCAGGGACTGGTCTCTTGTCCACCTCTGGCATCTGGAGGTACAAATTGAACCAGCGTCTCCTGCCAGACATTGTGCTCAAGGTGTGCACAGCCTCTGCTGGCCCTGCTGCAAGGACTCTGCATTTATACTGGTTAGTGAAATCCCTGGACAGGCATCTAACTAGGGATTGGAGTCCAAGCCTCTCACATCCTGAGGAGGTTTGCTGTTTCCTCTTGTAGGGCTGTTTTATTGGCAATAGCTCAAGTATCCTGCCTGTTAGTTCAAGCTATGGAAGTGGATCTGGCTTTCCCATGCAATCCAGAGCATATGGGAGGCAGCTGTGCTCATTGAGGAACCTGCACAGCTTGGATACAGCAAGTGCTTGGGGATGGGCAGGAGGCTTGCCAAAAGCAGAGAGGATTCCTGAGATGTTCATGTCTGGATACTGGGCGCTGGATGTTTGTCATTCACAGCTGCCCCATGGGAAGGGAGCAGGCTTGAGGAGGCTGACGGCCTTGCAAGGAAGGATGTGGCTTGGAATGAGGAGCAATGTGGAGCAGAATTCCACTGTAGTGGAATTGGCAGCATAGGGTTTGGAGTCCTGATTTTGTGGGGGGATGAATGATGTGACAAAGGAGGGTGACAGCTCTGTGAACATTCTGAGATACTCCTAGCAAAGTGGAAACAGCCACCACAGTGCTAACACCTGATAGAGGGCTGATGTCAGCCCTAGTTGGGCACTATGTGTAGTCTTTAGAAAAGTAAGAATTAGAGATTGGGGTCTACTAAAGCCACGTGTCTGTTCTGCTTCAACTTCTTCTTGAAAAATACTATCAACTCCTTCAAATAGGAAGAACAGTTTTAGGAAGCATCTCCTATTCTCCCTCCAAAATGACATCCACTTCCAGAGCTTGAAAAGGCTATGTATAGTCATAGAATGATTTGGGTTGGATGGGACCTTAAAGATCATCTGGTTCCAACCCCCCTGCAAGGAGCAGGGCAAGGAGTGATGATATGATGAAAGGAGGGAAGTAGAAGTCTGACATGCCACAGGAGCTGTGCCCTGGTGACGGTCTCTGTGTCAGCTTGACCCTGTCCTCATCATCTGTTCTGCAGATGTGTCTCTGTCCCGCCTACAGAGGCACCAGACTAGGAAGGATAACCAACACGATGCCTTTTCTCTAAGCTAGGCAAGAGGGAATTGTGGAAAATGGCAAGGCATTTGCAAGCCAGTTGCTGTCCTGGAAGGACGGAGACATCCCAGGACACCTTCAGGAAGCAGCCCAGCAGCAATCCCTGCCTTCTCCCCAGTGCAACTGTTCCCCTGAACGGGTCTTCTGTGTCCCCTCAGCCTCGCAGGACTATGGCCTCCTCTGCCCTGCCTGAGCTATCTCTCTCTGCTTTGTAAGCAGGTTCCTTGTGAACTTTTAAATGAATTTCTGGGAGATTCTCATCGGACAGTCCCCGAGGCAGCATGACAGTCAGTGGTGCCTGTCATTTCCCATAAAAGCAGCTGCATGGAGCAGAAGTCCTGACACATGACCGCCCGTACTAACACATCTCCCTTCCACCACACTGGGGTAGCCATGAGAGTAACAAAAAGCCAGAGAGAGATGATGCTCAGCCAGTGTTTGAGGGTAGTGTGTGCCCAGGGCCAAAAATGAGTAAAGTTTTCTAGACTGGCTGACTAATGCAGAGGAGGCTGGGGGGATACTTACAGCTCCAAGGAAAGTCTGCCTGGTGAAAATGGGGCGAGGGGAAAACATTATTTATTCAGAGGAAGCTTTTCTTAGCCCAATTACATTTGTTTTTTTAATCTTCCAGATGAAGTTTTCACTATCATTTCATGAGCATGATTAAGAATTACAAGGGCAAGTATGACCTGTCCGTCATTCCGGAGCTGATATGAACTCTTCTAACTTAGAATATTTGCTGAATAATCTTGAAAATAGCATTATTTTCTTTGGCATAAGTCTCCCTGCTGGGAAAACGCTTTTATTGGATTTTTGCATAATCTGTCTTGATCCTGCAATTGGATTCCAGCTCATACATCCTCTCTCCTCCCCACAGTAGAGCCAGTTAATGCCTCGCAGATGCAAGGGGGGAACCTGCACCAGTATGAATGATGTGGCAAAGGCTGGGCATATTGCTTACAGTTCCTCATACAAAAACATATCTAATTAAAAAAACCCAAACAAACAGACAAACCCCTTGAGCCATTATTGGCACGAGTCGGTAGAAGCAGGCTCATATTCATTATGGGCTCATATTAATCATGGCAGTATATTGACTATGCTGAAATTTCTATTTTGCTTTCTTTCTCTCATAGCCAATAGTTGCTCATGAAGAGAACAGATACAATACTTCTTTCAGTAAATATTCCTTGATGTGTCTCAAGGCTCTGGATGTTCCTGTTATTAGTTATTTATTTTTCCAATAGACGAGGCATCGCATTTTGTTTTCTCTTTCCTATTGAGAGCTTGGACCGCTTGCGTAGCATCAAGTCTTAGAATCTAAGCAGTAGAGATGATTTTGCCTAAAACTCCTCAAAATCCTATTTTTAGTTTTGACTAATGTACAGGAGCACAGTGATGATGTGCTCTGAAAAAACAACTTGCTATACTTCTATGTTATACCATAGAAACCAGGAACCTTGGCATGTCACTGAAAAAATAATAATTGAATTTTGAATTGTAAACTATGAAAGGTATTGATTAATTTTCCCCATTGAGAGGCAAAGTAAAATTAGCAGGAGAGTGGCGGTGGGTGGCACTGACAACAAGCAGGGAAGCAGAAGAGTGCAGCTGGAGAACTGCAGGAGCAGAGACCAACATGCATCAAGTGATGTAAGATTGCTGCTACTGGAAACAGAATGTTCATTATGACAAACTTGCCATTAGGAAAAACATCAGAGAGGCCCCACAATCGGCAAAACCAGAAAAAAATATTTAAATGAGTTGAAAAGCAATGAGTGCTTTTATTGAACATGAATTTGTGACCTGTTTGCAGCAATGCAGATAATATGGCCACTGTGCAGTCTCAAGGATGAAGTGCTCTTTAAAGAACATGTTCATACATATATATGAACATTTGAAGTAAGAGTATCTTCACTTTAAAGATAAGCTCATAACTTTAAAATAACACTTAGCAATGAACCGAAGATAGTGTGAAGCTAGTGCTTTCCTTTCTGCAAGAGGAAAGGCAGGTAAGAGCCATCAAAAATTTGCTACAATCAAGAAACATTGAAGTGTATGGTAAACTAATAATGATCTTTGAAGTGTAAAGCTCTATTTTCCCGCTCATTACCTATTTTCTTAAGGGAGACACCAAAACCCTCTACCGAGCTCCTACTCTAAATATAGCACACAGACCAAAGTTTAGAAGGTTATGTTTGAATTTTAAATGGGCTAGACTGCAATATTAATGATTCCTCAGCCTAGAAGAGCCTAAAATAGACTGTCAAGCAAGCAGTGCTGAGGTTAGACTGTTTAATGTTCCCGGGAAAAAGGTACAGCTCTTTCTAATTCTGTTGTGATCTCAAAATGCAACCAAATGATGAGAACGGAGTGTCCCTAAAGTGAGAAGATACTCTGTTTTTTAAGCACAGAGGAGGAAGACTAAACGGAGGGAGTAGTACTGCTTATGCTTGGAGAATTAATGTTTTTAAGCACAGAGGAGGAAGACTAAACGGAGGGAGTAGTACTGCTGATGCGTGGAGAATTAATATTTTTCAGCCCTTCCTAAGGCAGCGCCCTGGGCGGGAGGAGCAGCTGGACATTTGTGTACTTGGTGTGCGCACACATGTGGGCGCATACGTGCACCCTCTTCTGCCAGGACGTGCTCAGGCTCTGTCCCCTCTCTGGACCTGGGGACAGGGAACTTGAGCAGCTGCACTGAAGCTCAAACAATTGCTCCCCCTTGGCCTTGCGCTTCCCTGGCGCGGCTGGAGGATGGTGTGCAGGGAAGTGCCGGCGTTTCCGCCGCGCTGAAATTCCTCTGCCACCTGCTTCTCAGCTCGTGGGTCTCTCCTGGCAGCGCTGCTGCTGTGGGGGACACAAAACACCCTCCCGAGGCGTATTTTCCCTGGTGTACCTGCCCCTGCCAGCCTCGGGACTCGGTGCCTTCGGGTGCTCTGCAGCCGGCCGTGCAAAGGGCTCTGCTCCCGGGACGAGCCTGCGGCGGGGCAGGGCTGCCAGGGTCCCTTCTGCCCCTCCCTTTGGCTTTCCCGTGCAGCCGCTGGGTATGGGGATGCTGCCGGGGGATGCTCTCTGGGGCTCGCAGGGGCTGTCCTTGCGGAGGGCCCGGGTGGCTGCTCTGGTGTGACTGCACCATCTAGTGCTGTCCCTGCACAGCGCCGCTGGATGCTCAGCCCGAGGGAGGCTCCTCTGGGGCTTCTCACGGGAAGAAACCGAAAGGAGAAACGGACCCGGCTTGCACCTCAAATGTGTTTAGAACCATGTCTCCTGCTTCGTATAACACCCCCAAAGGTGGAGAAATTGATGTGGCAAAGGCGGTAACTTCTAGCTGTTGTCTTCCCCGTTAGCCGAAATTCCATCCAGCCCTGGCGGCTGTTAAAGAGCAAAAAGCAGGACAGAGAGTTAGCTTGCATTCGAGATGCATGTGCCCGAAACACACGTGTGAAACAATGAGCTGCTTCAGCGGGCTCTGAAGGGAAAGTGCAGCTTCAGTTCTAGATCGCTGCTGTGTTTGGTGCCACGAGACTGGGAGAGGTGCTAGAAGCAGCACTTATGTGGCCATGGCCACGGCCAGGAATCCACAGGGGCAGCAACTGTGCACCCCAAAGAGCATCCTCATACCCAGGGGCGGCACTGGAAAGCCAAAGGAAGGGGCAGAAGGGACTCTGGCAGCCCTGTCCCACAGCAGGCTGCGGAGCACTCAAAGACACCAAGTCCCCCAAGGCAGGGGTAGATACACCTGGGATATACCACAGATGGCAAAAACCAGAGGAGAACCTCAACTAAAATAAAGGTGATGGAAAAGAAAAAAAAAAGCCAGCCTGTCTCTGTGTGGAAAGGAGAAAGCAAAATGGGGAAATAGAGAAGCACCACTGAGTGTAAGTGGTTGTGGAAAATGTACTTAGACAAAGAGCAAACTCTAAGTCAGTTAAATGTACAGACAACACCTGTTTTACATCAATTAGCTGAGCTTCTCTCTTCATAATATTCCTCTGTGATCCATACCCAGGGATGGTGGTGACACAGTACAACAAAAAAGTAATGACCAGGGCAGAGGGTTTTAGGGATGTGGTCTCTTAGGCACCAGCACGGCAAGGAGCAGCTAACAGCAGATTATGGAGGCCTGACAGCTGCTGCCAGACCACTCGCTGCATCTGCTCCCAGTGTGGCTGATTACAGTCAGTCCTCTTCATGATGGATGGCAACTACCGACGTGAAAGAAATGTTTTTCATGACCCCAGCACCGGGGGCAGATCAGATGAGGTTTGCTTTCATCTGGCAGGGACTTCACTATACATTTACTTTATTTCAAAGTTTAAACCGTAGTCCTAGCATACGTGTAGCTCATTCAACATTGCCTGAAGGGCTGGAGATGTTAAAATTTCCACAAGAGGTCACTGTGAGGCAGTGCATCAGTGATGGAAGAGGCGGCTGCTTCACAAAACCTGTAAAGACTACGGACACTTGTGACAACACAGCCACAGTCAGCTGGGGTAGAGATACCAGCAGAACAGGAACAATGGCCCAGTCACAAATTCATCGTTTGGGGAGTCAGATGGACAGGCAGGAGAAAAACAGGTGCTACAAGAAATCCAAACGTTATCCCTGTCCCAGAATAAGAAATTACTCATGTGCAGTGCTAGGGACTTCAGGATCTTGGAGGGGACATATTCCAGGATTAAGTATAATAATCTGACTAGTCCATAATTTACTAAAGAAAAGTGCAATCTGGAAGAGGACCCCACAATATGAGAAGGCCCTTAGAGCTGTTAAAGAAAACCATAAATGTGTTTCAGTCACTGGAACTCACCTGCCCTATGTGGCCCCTCTCACTACAGATGCTGGTGGGAGAGAAGGGATATTGCTGGGGATTAGAGCAAGATCTGGACCCATGCAACTTCAAGTCACTTTGGGGTCCAAATAGAATGTCAGAATGCAGCCATATGTAACGATAAGACTGCTATAAAATAACGATGAAAAGAAAAATTATTTTGAGTAGGAAACCGGAGATGATGACTTTAGAGGAAGGTCATGAAGCTGGGCAGTGGAGTCATCATGAAGGCAAATGCACTTCCTCTCTACTAAAGCTCTTTGAAAAGCGGAGAGGATGAGTGCTTATTTCTGTGGTAAGCATGGAGTGCCTCGCTCCCAAAGCTTTTTACACTTCAGTGAAATCTGCATCAGAAAAGATGGTAGGTGTAGCCTCTCCCAAGACCATTTTCTGCATTTGCTTCACTTTTTATCTCCATCTCTAATAACTGCTGGGAAAAATAAGATAATCTTGAGAGAGTATATTGTCATTAATAAAACTTACATAATTCTCTGCCTTCTGTCCAATACACTAAGCATTCGTGTGCCGTTTGGAGAAATGCCAGTCTCAGAGAACAACTGGCAAGGCTGTGGCAGAGTCAGGAGCTTTATCCATGAGGCTTAATTCAGGGGTGCTGACAGTTACCTTTTGAAGACCTTACCTTTTTGTCATGGCCATAAAAAGCAATGCCTTTAACGCTCAGTGTAGCTACACGTGTGCTCCATGCCAAGGTCTGCACAACAGAGCCAAGATCATGGAAGTTATCTCAACTCACTCCCCTCATGGAGGGCAGCAAGGATTCCTCTGCCTCCTACTCTCTTTTCCTGTCATGAGGCAGGGACAGAACAGGGGCATGTACTGCACATACTCTCAAGTGAAAGGGGAAACTGAAGCTGATTAGGGAAGACTGAGAGAGAAGGGGAGAAAATCACATTCTCTTTAGTGGCTGCAGTGCTTGAAATACTTGTTTGGTGTCATTCCAGCTGAACAGGCAGTGTCCTGTGCCTGCACTCTCCACCAGTTGCTACACTGACTTCCTACAGCCTCCCTCTTCCTTCAGCAGCTCTTTTGCAGCCCCATTCTGGTGAGAGGCTACCACTCTGTTTCTCTCCCAATCCTAACCCTAATCCTTGTCCTGGTTCTGGCTGGGATAGCGTTAATTGCCTTCCTAGCAGCTGGTACAGTGCCATGTGTTTGTACTCGGTGTGAGAATAAGGTTAATGACACACTGATGGAGTTGCTGAATAGTGCTTTCCCCAAGTCAGGGACATTTCAGTTTCCCTGGTTCTGCGGGTGAGGAGGAGGAGGAGCATGAGAAGCAGCGGGGGAGCATGGCCAGGATGTGAACTGGTCTGAGAGCACTGGGGTTGTGGCCTTCTTGACAGCTCTGGCATGGCTGCTGCAGCGTGTGACTTTGCCCTGCCAGAGGCAGTGCCATCCCTGGACCCAAGCATTGCTTCAGCAGCTCCTTGACTTCCCTGGGGTCCCCTTCGGGTTCCTCAGAGCCGGAGCAACTCATCTATGTAATCTTAACACATCTCTTGCTGAAGGATGATACTGAGAAATGCCCCTTCTTGGTCCCATCAGGCACTGAAGAAGAATTTTGCCACTCAGCTGGTAGGTTTTAAACACAGACTGTGGAGCTGCCCTTGTCTATAGTGCTTTGCAAGCTGGCACTTCTGCAAAACTGCCTGCTTCACTTCAGGCAGAGCAGTTCAGCTCTGTCCAGGAGACCTCTTGAAGCCTGGAGTGTTACTGCTTTGCAAACCCTGGTTATGCTCAGTGGCAGAGACATCAGTGCTAAGTGCCACTGTCATGGTATCTCTATTTCCCAGCTCTCAGAGCCATGTTCAATCGTGTTCCTTGACAGCAATAGGAAATAGATGTGCTCATTTCTCACGTAAGAGTCGCCACGGAGGTGTGGCACTGCGAGGGAGTACTGCTACTGGTGGCTACATGACAGAGCAAATAAATCCTCTTGGCAGCAGCAGCTGCACTTTCTTTCTCTCACCATGCAAAACCTCCCGTAAGCACTCTGGAGGAGCCCACCAGCATGGCCAGACACAGAGTGAACCCTCACCTCACACTCCCTTGCAGTAGTATCAGAAGCAGGGAAATGTTTTCTATGACATTGCAACACTAGATGACTTTCTCATGGGTCCATGAAGGATACAGGAATCGATGACTTTTAATTTCTGTAGGTCAACTTCTTTTTAGAGCACAAAACAACTCCTTTAGGAGAAAGAGGATCTATCTGTGATGGGGGGAAGGGCAGAAAAAACATCAGTACAACCATAATTTCCAAATTCCTAGTATGCTCTTCTCTTTAAGACACAGATACAAATCCCATGCTAAGAGATTTCTGACCCTCGAGCTAAGGAGAACTGCAGGTGGTGCTCCCATTCCCTGGGGCACATGTACTGCATTTGGTAGCACCTTCTCTGGCTGTCAGGGGCGAGGGGAAAGCACCAGCCCTAAGAGGAGAACTCATCAGAGTGCTGCTGCCCCTATGCTGGCAGAGCAGAAGCCGTGTGCTCTCCATTCCATCTGTGACAGGCATGGAAAGGCAGAAGATCCTGCTTCCACTCTTGCTCTAAGTTAGGGGCATGGTCTGACTGCACAGATTCATAGATTCACACTGTTCAGGCTGAAAGTGTTGTCTTTGCAAGCTGCCTTGCAAAGTTATCACAGAAACCTCTGCAATGTCAAAATCCTCTATAAATGTAAAACATCTCAGTGTTATTTCTGTGCCTTATATGTTTCCACTCTTCTAAGAGGAAACAGTTAATATAATGTAAAAAATCCCAAAGCAAAACAAAAAAACGCAAACCCCACCCCAAAACAGGAAAGGTGGTGTCCTTATGGGCATGATGACAGCTTCACAGTTTAGGTGGCTGCTTCCTGAGTAACTGCTCAGTTCTTTCAGACTCTCGCCATTTAGTTTGAGTTGCTGTTTCACCACAAGTTTGTTTTCTATTCTGTATGGCACAGCTCTGCACACAGATGAAAGCTGATCCATATTTCAGCTGATTCCTTCCGCTGATTTTTGCTTTTGTTTCACTTGTAGCAGATAGAACTCAGAAAAAACTGGTGACATTGTGGCCCTTTGCTCTGAGACATTTCCTATATGACAGGAGAGTGATGCATAGCAACACTTGCACCCTTCAAGTCATGCCTGGAGTATGGTTTTTTAAAAATGAATATCATACTACAGTTTTATTAAAAAGGGCATGAGAATTTTGAACTTTAATAAACTCAGTGAACAAAGATGAAGTTTCTACAAAGGTTCTTTTTCAGTTCTTGTGCACAAATAGGACTTGTTCTGGGTACCCTTCTGTTACCAGCATTGCAAGGGTGCCTCAAAATGAGATTAAAAAAATTTAATTCTGCATAAGAATGCAATCATATCAAAGAATAAGATTATTATTATTGAAAAATTATGACTCTGTATTCTGTGGACAACTGTGTGCCAGCAACTGAAGTGGCGCATGCTCTGAGCAACTGCTTCCCTTCGCAGCCTTCAAGCACTGCTCTTGGGATGGGAGGACCTGACCCTCCCCATTTTCTGGAATGCACCCTTTTATAGGACGGTCAGGGAAGAGCTGTTCCTGCTGGGATGGGAAGCTCATGCTGGCAGTCTAACACACGGCCTGTGCTGGTGGAAGTGCCCGTGGCTGCAGGAAGAGCGGCACCTGCGCTGCTGCCGGCGCCACAGAGAGATGAGGGCTGCTGTGCCTGCAGCCTTGCAGAAGTGACTGCTTCTGATGAGCCTGGAAGTCTGCAGAGTGAGCTGCAACAAGCCACAGCAAAGGTGTAGACCGGGCTTCTGGTCTGGGAGGCAGGAATACACCGGCTAACCCCAAAAGCCTTCGGCAGCAGATCCAGCAGAAGCCAGGCTGCTGAGGCTCCTTGCATCCTAGGGTGATGGTGGGGACACCTGCAGTGTGATGCAAAGGAAGGAGGAGCACCCTCACCCTCAGCCAGGCAATTCCCCTGCTCATAAGCATGTAGTTTAGTCAGCTCCCGAGTTAATGCACGTGTGAATTGTTGAAGCAACACATTAGAAAATTGAAAGATCAGACTACTTTGTCAAAAGGGGATTGAACCCTGGTTTGATTTTTACCTAATAAGCTCATGAAATAAAGCTTGACTGACAGACTACACGGCTCTGAGAGAGACTCAAATAAACAATGGCAATACATAAAATAATTCACTGCTGAAACCGGAATTGCACAATACAGTAGTAACAAAATAGAAAATGCTTTAACCATGTGGTTGAGACATTAAGGATAGAAGGAAACAATGGATTGATCAGAAAGCTCCCTTAAAGAATGTATGAGCTGCTTCAAAGTGCGTTCTGACAGTCAGCAGATTGGATACAGGCTGTGGATCTGTGCTGAGGCATGCTGGAGTGCTGGGTACCTCCTCCACACGCCACAGAGCAGTTCAGTAAGTGAGCATTTGTGTGAACTTTCATTGTTTGGCTCTGCTTCTCTCTTCCCTGAGTGTATTTCCTAAGGTTCCAGGCAGGCTTCAGTTTTGGCCAAGGCAATAAGCCTGGGCTGAGTATGAGGAAGTCCTGCTGGCTGCTCCTTTGGCAGGAGGACTAAAACACTGGCACTGCAAGGAATGACAGCTGCTCCCAGGCCATGCTGAGCTCCTGCATCTTGGCACACGTGACTTGTTCAAAAGCACGGATGCACCAACATCACAGCTCCAAGGCTGTACTGCAGAGGAAATGTGTTACATGCTTTAGCTAAATTTCATCAAAACATGTCCTTCTTAATGGCAGGCTTGATAGAAGCCCATATTTAAGGACAGTGAGTTTCTCTTACTTCTAGGGATGATCACAGATCATTTGGCAAATACACATTAACAAAGGGTGTTGCAAAAGACTTCTTGCTTCCTTCTGTTTTGTTCTACTTTTAGTAGAAAGTGGCATTATCCAGTGACAATGGGCATTGTTACAAACAAAAACAAATGAACAAAGTAAGAGCTGTAGAAATGGAAACACTCTGTCTTGGGTAGAGTAACACCTGGGCAATTTAAACAGCCAGCCTCCACCACCACTGGTAGTCTGTCACCTAGATTTCATTAACCAAAGTGTGCTGCTGTAATTACCAGTGTAACATTTACAGTGTTGAAGTAGGAATGTTAATTGGTTTTAAGTTTTGGGTTTTTTTAAAATAACCTGATTACTCCTAACCATTCATAGCTATGAAGTATCTTAAAATATTTATTGACTTTTGGGAAGCAATAAGTAAGAGAGTCAATGACAGAATTCCAAAATGAACTTCCATTATTTGTGTTTACTTTTTAAGATTAAAAGGTGTGGAAATACAAGGAAAATTACTTTAACTTGGTTAAGAATGAATCAATTTTAAGTGCTTGGGCCGGAGATATCTAAAGAACTATATCACTCTCCAAAAATCAAAATACCCAAAGAAGGTAATCCTGCTGTTAAGCAGATTGGGAAAATTCATTGAAAGAGATTGTGATGCCACCAGGCACCACAGCACCTACTCTTGCCTAACCAGGTCTCCTTTAATTAATGTGAAAGATGTTGCAATGTCAAAGAAGTTATTTAAAGTAAACAGAATGAAATCTATTTCTTTTCTTCTCTTGCAACTGACGAATTTTTGTGACTGAGGCTGTTATTTTGTGGGATTTGGAGCTGAAGAGCCAGCCAGATTTTCTAAACATCAAGACAGCAACTGAAGGCCCTGCAGTGTAAAAAGGAGCCCAATTCTAACTATTTACTGTTTGTAACACAAGCATCTTCTGATAAATTCTCCCCCTGCAGAAGCAGAATGATTATCAGACCAGTGATTAAGAAGACCCTTGATACAAAAATATTGATTGCAATGGACTGCAAACTTCACGTTCAGAAGTGATAACCCTCTGTTGGAGCAGACAGATTTGTAGGTGTTTTGAAGTCAAGGCAGAGATGTCAAGTGACATGCCTAGGAAATGAACTTTGAAGATACTCCTTTGGAAAAACATGAGGCTGAAGTTCCAGACCACAGCCTTGAATGATGGCAGATTTTTGCCAATTTCTCAGCAGTTCCTGCCAAGCTGTCTGCTTCCATTTGGTAGAAAATTCACAACTTCAGCAGGTGGGCAGACTGAATGATCAATGAGCAACTCAGTCACAAATCTCCAAGTCAAACACTGAAAAATAAACCCTGAAGTTATCTCTAACTGTTACAATAATTCAGAGGATTTCAACAAAGAATCATGAACAAAATTGCATCTGTGCTGTAATTTCCCAAATTCTTGATGCAGCTGTTAATAACCAGAACATAATTTCTAATAGTTTCTAATTCATTGTAGAAGAACAAAACTGCTCAAGCAGCTGAAAGGCAATGACTTAAACATCCCTATGGAGCATCAGACAATAAAAGGGTATTTAAAAGAAACCATTATCATAGCTCAACACATATTAAAACAGTCTCTTTATTGTGATTTTTTTTTCTCTTTACCCGACAGTGTTATTGCATAAGAATAAATATTAACAGGTGAAAGTATCTCTTCTGAGCCTGCAATTTCACGTTCCTTGTAGCAGCAGTAGTCATAACCAACTCCTCCCACAGCTGCTCGTTCCCTGCCCTACCGTGCTCCTTCTTGCTGGGCAGCACACCGGCCTGCAAGGCCACACTGCCCTCCAGAGGAGCTACCTGCCCAAGTGGGAGTCACCACTTCCCACCTTCTACCTCCTGGATGTTGCTAGCAGCAACACTGGCTTCAGTAAAGCCTCTTGCCGGCTCATCTCCATCCTTGCACAATCTGTGAGTTGTTCAAAACCTTCTGCAGGGCTAAAATAAGGAACAGATTTGACAGAAAAAATAACATCCTTCAAGACTGGTTGTTTTTCACTTGAGTCCATTCAACATGTAACTGAGCAAACATCATGATGTCCAAAGAGTGGAGGAGAGGTGAGAGCAGGAATAATGTCTCACAATTAACTGTGTGGCCATGTGCACCCCAAAACAACCAGCCACCTGGGGAGTTGAGCTGGACTGTTGTACTTTGCCCTGGAGCAGAGCTGGAGCTCTGGAATCAAATGCAAAAAAAGCATCTAAGCTGTAACTAAGAGCTGAGGTGGCAGCACCTTCAGCAGCTTCAGTCATTTTGGAAATGAACTTGTGACTATCCCCTACACCACAGATACCTCAAAAGCTGACATTACCCTGAACTAGGAAAGATTTATTCTTTTGTTTTCATACTCTGAGAGCATTTTGGACTAAGGAAGATTAAATAAACCCCACATTTAGGGAAATTATATTGGTAGATGAAGATTCTAAAAAAGTTTTAAAATGGGCAACACTAAAATAATTCCATAAGATGTTATTTTTTTACCTCAAAAGACTTCTATACTCTGAAGTAAATTGATTTTAAATCTATTACTCTAAAACAAGAAAGATAATAAAATCAATACGACTTACAATAAACTTTACAATATCTGTCATATTATAATAAACTGGGAAAAAGTCTAGTATGTAGTGGCTTTTTGTGCTAAATCCACTTTAAATTTTATAAGCTCATTGTTCACTTGTGTGACAGAGGTTTTAGTCTGATGAACAGAATACATCGCTTGGCTTTTAAACCGATTCAGCAAGAGCTCATTCAGGAAGACCGAACACCAGCAACCTTTCACCTTCAACTCAATAAATCATATCCCATTTAATTCAGTTTTTATTCAATGAAATGATGTATAAAAACTTACAAATCTGAGAACTTAACTATACACAAAAAAATGATATTCAGTTTAAACGTATACACAGAGAAGAGCTGTGGTTTGTGACTTGCCCTCTCCCACCCCTCCCCCCAAAACACACACTGTCTCAATTTATGATAGGGCACTTTTTCTGTCCACTTACGCCTTCTGTTGGCCCAGTAATTGCTCAGTGGGCTTCACTGCTGCTGTCAGTTTAGGTTTTTAGGCTACCAGCAAAAAAACTGGGCATCTATATAAAATAATAAAAATCAACAACTTGATTTTTAACACAAAGATGCAGTACTACCATCAGCAGTAACTAAAACTACAGAATTCACCCTTTCAGTTTTTGCAGGCTTTGTCTTGGCTTTCAAAATAACAGGACTCTCATAGAGCAGAATTCCCCAGCCAGCACTACAGATTCATTTTAAAACAACCATGATCCCCTGTTGCTAGAACACCGCTTTTTCTCCCTCTTAACTCATGCCATTAGACCAAATGAAATCATGGACATTGCTTGCCTGAGTAAGGGAATAAAGCTTTCCTCTCTCCTTTCATCCAGAATGACTCAAACCTAACAACACACGCATGTGCTGCACTAGCAATGGTGCAGGGCTCACCAGCATGCCACTTCTCTAGTTTCCTTGGTAGCTTGGGTGACAACACTTACCTACTGGCTTCTCTTCAACAGGTCAATAAAAATGCACACAGCTCAGGACGTTTCAAATTTGGTTAAAAGTAACCTGTGCAATGACTAGTTTTGTCAAACAACTAGAAGACATTCCAGGCTGAATCTGAGAGCAGACAGCCGGTTACTCAAAAAGGATGTGTGCATTTATTTACCTGTACCAAATATACACACAAACACTTTATATATATATAAATCTTTATACATATACAGTATTTATATATATAAAGATTGCCATCACATTACTATTACAGCTACTTAAGTCAAAATCTGACTAAGTAACGACTTTGCTTGACTCTGAACCAGATACCCAAAGGCATACTTGAAGGAAAACGTACAGCTAAAAGAAAACCAACACCCTCAGCTCCTTTTAACTCAATCAACAGAGATTTCTGCATTCCTTGACAGAAGTTCTGAGGGCTTAGGTTATAACCTTAATCGACTTGCATGTGGACTTCTAAAGAGCATGGTGTTTAATCCGCCAGATCTCAAAATGCCTTCTGCCAGGGAAACTAAAATACATCTATCCTTTGCTTACCAAACTGATACTCTCTTTCTCGTTACACTCATCATTGTATCTAAATACACTTTTAAGCAATCTAAATTTTGTTTAAAATCTATTAAATTTGGAATAACTAATACTATCAACATAGTTAGCTGGATTGTTTTTTCACATGTTCCTTTGTATTAAAATCAATTTTGTTGTGGTTTGATGCAAGAGCTTTTTGTTTGTTTTGGTGGGAGAGGCAAAGTCCAATTTCCTAATGTGCCAGTACAGTTCTGGTTGCTGAAGACAAAGGGTGGGAAGGAGGTTGCTGGAAAAGATGGCAGGGCTAAGTGAGGCAAGAGGTAGGGAGAGGAAAAAATTGATTTAATAAAAAATGAGTAAAGAAACTTTAAAAAATTGATATAGGTTTCACATTCAGTCCAACAACACTGCTTCTTGCTCCTTTTTGATGGAGGCTAACACTGCGTTATCAGTCTCTGTGGCTTCCGTGTCCCCACCACCTAACAGAATGGAGCGATCTTCTTCTAGTGTAAAGACAGAGTTTTGATTTTGGCACGAATGTTTGACTACTTCATTGGGAGTTGAAAAAGTTTTGTCACACAAGTTACATTTGTAGGGCTTGTTGGTCTGTACTAACATGTTGTCCATTTGACTGCCTTCCTCAAAAGTACAGAGCTCCAGAGTCTGTTTATCCACCATCGTGTACGTGTCCATGCTCTGGTTTAGGCACACGTGTCTAGCAGCCTGGTTAGCCCTACAAAAGCTTTTGTCACAAGTGCTGCACTTGAAGGGCTTGCCCGTGTGTATGTACATGTGCTCCCTCCAGTGGCTTTTCTGAATAAATTTACGACCACAGATGGAACATTCGTATTTCCGTCTCTTTACCTCCCTCTCTTGATCTGCCTGCTCCAGGTTGTCAATGTCTGCGATATCAGAGGGGGGAGGTGTCTCTGACTGCTGCTGCCCATCAATTATTGGGGAGTCTGAGATCTGCTGCAGCTCGCTGTCACTAATCATCCCTGCTTCAGGCACTTCCATGGCATCTTTATCAGCTGTGTTGTTACAGAGAGACAAAGAAATATTACTTTCTCCCTGCTGGCTAGATGTGAAGGGAACCCCTGTGTGGATCTGCAGGTGCTCCCGCAAACTGCTGCGCAGATTGAACCGGCGACCACAGAGGTGACAGGCATAGTATTTTGGGAAGCTTCCATTCCTTTTCATAATGCTTGGCTTGACATGTGCTATCGTGAGAGAGGCAGGCTGCTCATCTGAAGAAGATGCTTCCATGTTGGCCTCTTCTCCTGAAGGTGAATTATTACCAGCAGCAGATACCAATTCTGGAGATAGAGAAGATGGCAACGGGTCAGAAGCAGACATATTTGTCCGGGTCACTTGTGGCAGATTTGCACCCAACTGTGAGAGCTGTGAGCCTTCAGAAACCTGCTCTTGGTTCATCCGTGACGTCTGCGGCCGTGGTTCTCGCCCAAGTTTGTCGGTCGCTGACGTAACCTTAGTGGGATGTCTTATCTGGTGATCTGCAATCTGAATGCCATATAATGAAGATGCTAATGGAAAGACTTGATCCGGGTGAGAAAAAGTTCCCTGACTTGCCAGGCTGGCCTCTTGAATCAGTGGATATGCATGCAGAAACTTTATTCCCTGTTCTAGTCGAACTGGGTCAATGAGTTGTGGTGCCATCTTCCCAGTGTACATCAAATGCAAGAGGTAACTGAAGATATCTGGTTGTATGTCGGTCGCTTTCAAACGGACACATTCACTGAAAGGTGAAAGAAAATTATAAATAAGACACAAGGAAAATATTTTTTTCCAGTTCTAGGTTATTCAAGCCTTTATAAAAATAGGAAGCTTCTACTTAAATTCAAAAGACAGAATCTGCAATAAATATCAAGATAAATGCTTTACTGTAAAGGAGCTAATCTTAGGAGCTACTGGAAAGATAACCTTTTCCCTCAGTAAAGTAACCAGCTTGAAAGAAAAGCTGTCTCATTGTGATCTATACCATTCTAAACTGCTGTTATGTTGTAAATGTGTTGTCACATGTTAATACATTTTGTAAACTGCAAAGACATTTTTCCCCTTTTCTTGGCTGGATTCAAACACATCTGTAGCTAAATTAAAACCTGTTAGCATGGGACTCCAAATTCACAGTCCATTAAACTCTTCTCAGCATTTAATCCTGAAAACACCTAAAATTCATCTGGCACTTGCCTGCTGGGCTTCTATGTCCTACTAGGGTTTACAGCTACAGCTCTGCAAGTGTGTGGTATCGCACTGTCCCAAGCACACTACGACCCAGAAACCATGCAGGACAGGGTGTGACTCCCCCTGGGGATCTGATGCAACGCGTGTAACCCATGGAGTCCAGGTTCCTTACAGAGCACAACAGCAGCTTCTTTCCTTGAACAGGGAAGGAGAAACAGCAGCACAAGAGGACTGCCTGGTCAGCCTAGCAGCCCCTTGGTTAGAGCACTCGAAGGAAGATGCTTTGGCTGTGATGCCCTCTTCAGCCCAACAGGACTGAAACCAACACCACCCTCCAGCTCAGTGTGCCCTATGCATCAACCTTTATGACGCTCTGGACTGAGACAGCTACCACTGCTCTAGCTAAAGCTCTATTTCTGTGCAGAATGCAAGGCAAGGTTCACAGAAGAAAGAAAACAGGGAACATCTTGGTTAGCTCAGTTAGCTAACAGGAGAGGAACTGAGATTCTAATTATTTTTCAGAAGTATTTGTAGCTCCTCTATTAAAAACAAACATAAATAAACCACAGAAATTCAGAAATGGAGATGACTGTGTGCTGTGGTCTGAATGCTCTAACTACGGTAGGCTGCCAAGCTGAGGAGGAAATCATAACCAATTCTTCCATTTCTTGAGGGACACACTTCTCGAGCTCTCTCTGTGACCGCTTCTGAATTCAGGTACGTGACTCAAAAGCAAACCTTGCAATGCTGTCTTCCAAAGATGACTGTGTGCTCTTGATGGGGCATCAAGACTGATACATCTGCCTGCAGTCCTCTGCAGTTTCAGAAGCGCAACTGTACTTCTGTCCTAGCAGTTCACTTCTGGCTAAGAACTCTTAGCCAAAAAGTTAAGAGTGTGACTCACTCAACATAAACTTTCTGAGTTAGTTCAAGTATTTTGGAAAAAGACCAAAAAAATTTTCAAAGTGGTCTTACACTTCGGTGATCTTTTCAATGTCCCCAGTGTAAGGTTGTGGTATAAAAAAAAAAACCAACAAAAACATAGAAAGAAAAGTACCACAAACCCCCTTAATTTCCACCATTATGTAGCATTTTATTATTTAATTCACTGATAAACTGCAAAGAAATGAAACACATACACCTCTTTTGTAAGTTTATTTCTCAAAACCTCCTAGCAAATACTTATTGGGTTGTACGTAACATTACACAAATGTCAAGAACAGTGTCAAGACAGAGTAGAAGATAGTGAGTGGAGGAAGGAAAGTGCAGGAGAGAAGACAGGATCCTTGAAGTATTCAATTGTAGAAATCCTATGTTCTGTGCTTTTTTAAGGATAAAGAACTTGTGCTGAATTATAAAATTAGTGTTAATGAATCACAGTTCAATTTCAACATGTTTTAAAGTGAGGCTATAGTTTGCAGATAAGACTGGATTCCATTCTCCTTATGTCATAGCAAGAAGCAAAAAGAACATTTTTGTTTCAAAATGTTGCTAGACTTCCTTAGCTTAGTTAACTGAACAACATCTAAACGGTGAACCTTCTTACAGTTACCTGGTTTGATGAACAAACAACATCTTGAAGTAGTTGGAGAAAGAGGCGAGGACAGATTTGTGTGCCTTGAAGTAGACATCCCCAATGGCAACTGTGCAGTCACACAGGAAACCGAACTCTCTCTGAGCATTTAGCTGCTGCAGCAGAATAAGTCCATGGTTGGCCAAATCCATTTTTTTACACTCTGAAAAGCAAATGACTTTCATGTAAAACTTAACAGTAGATGCACAGATGCAACAGTAGCTGTCTCTTAACAGATATTTTCTCCAATATCCAGATGCCATACTTTAGTAACACATCTTAATCCCAAGTTACTGTATAAAAGATACCTTACACATAGGCAAGGATCTCTCTTTCATGATCGGCAATGCAATTCACAAAGGCGTGAGTGATTTACCAAGGCTTAAAGAGCAAAGGAGAACCAGGACCAAAGTGTTCTGAAAAGGCACAGGGTGGGTGCTTGGATACAGAAATATAAATAGCTAAGGAAGAGGAAGATATATTAATAAGTAGTAAATACACCTATACACAATGGGAAAAAGAAAGTGCTTTGGTTGCCACTCGTCTGCTCAAATAGGAAAACTGAATTTCCCTTCTGATGTCAGTCACCCTCACCTATGTTGGTAGGAGTGACAGAACCCAATAAAAGACAAGTTAGATATTTCTAACCCGGATTTTCAGTGTCTCTGTACATCTTTCACCTAAAAGTTATGGGTCCATCCAGCTGAATCCAAGCCCAACATTAAATAACCAAACATTTGTGATGGTTATGCCCTCTCGTGGGAAACACCAGATACACACCTGAATCTTCCCAGGCTCAAACAGTGAATTCATTCTAGGTATCGGCAAGCCTTCTGGACTATCTATACAGGAGGGACCAATCTTTTCACCTAATAACTATTGATCTATTTATTAAGACCAGCCACAACAGCATTTTTAAGAAGTCTGCATGCCTCATGCCTGCTGAGCAAATCAAGAAACTCAAAGGGTGAGAGGTGCAGTTCTGTCCATGGCTGGCTGTCGGCACCAGGCAGGATAATGACCAGTGAAACGTGGCACTGACCCAAGCCCGCCTAGGCCAGGGCTTCCAGGGCCCCTCACCCTTCCAGGCACCTCCTTGTACCAGCTGCTGGAGGCTGCCCACGAAGAACTACCTAAGAGCTATAAACTTTTCATCAAGGATGCAAGGGCAGACTTGGAAGCAAAAATTGATAACTCTGGGGGAAAAACATAGCCAGGAAAACACATTAGGACAGTTACCCATGGTTGGATGGATGGACGAACACAGGGCTAGTAAGATCAACGAGCAGATACAAACTTAACCAAAGCAAATATAGCTTTGGGCAAAAAAAAGTGAAAGTATGAAGCAATGTAGATCTGTACATAAATATATAAAACAGCAAAAGAAGCCAACAAAATTCCTGGCCACGCAATGCTCAGAATAGAAACAGAACAGAAAGAGAGGCTGAAACTAGAAGTGGACCAAAAGGTTTATAAAAAGTCTAGGGTGTTTGCTCCTCTAAACTTAACAGGAAGTTATCGAAATTTTAAGTCAGGTTCAAGCACCTTGCTTCTTTTATACAATAAGAGCATGGCTTTTTGGGAAAGAGAACAGAAGTGTGTCCTGCATATGCCATTACGTTTAGCCATTGGAGAAGCAAGTATTTCTACTCGCTGGACAGGGAAGAATTCCCTCGTATTTAAAGCAATAACCAGGCTGGCCAAACGCATTCCTTTGCATTCACATGAGATCAGAACTCACTGGAGACAGGTGTGTAAAGACAAAGAAAGAAATACAGCGTAAGGTACAGCTGATTATTTTCTTAGAGTTAATAAGAGAAAGAGAAGTCAGGTTTCAGCTCTCTTTAGGTACATATTCTCTCCCCTAAACTAATGTTTGGATAATTAAGTTTGTACATACAATATGCTAAAATTCTCTCCCTCTCTGCACAAAAGGGAATACTTGCTGTCAGCAGGAACTAAAATTATGCTTGGTATTATTTAATCCTGCAAGATGCCCCACGTGGGTGATGTCACAGAAACCACACCAGATTTTTTTTTTATCTTTAGATGATTAATGTGTTCTACATTTTTAAATTCAGTCTGGTTTGCACTTGGACAAGAAAACTTGCCAGGCAGAGAAAATCACTGATGTGAGGGCACTCTAAGCCAGACAGGCATTCTTTCTAGTTATTACCGTCCCAAGTTTGTTTGGTTTGGAGCTGCACTCTTACCCAAACAGCAGGCCCTTCGTCAGAGCCCTGAATTATCTTTTAAAAAAATGATACATGTGCACAACATTGTGTTTTGCATGTATCTGAATGACATTTGAATGCTCTAGCTAAAAGCACTACAGGAATTACACTCTGAGGAAATCACAGGTCAGATGAAAAGAGCGAGGAAAGCACTTTGTACATTATAGGTATGCGTGTGCTCAGGATTTTTACCCTTAGCTAAATAAAATGGTGATTAACACCGGCAAGGCCGTATTTCAGTGCTGACCGATTCAACAAGTGTGTGAAATACTTGTTGTGCCCTGAAACCCCGTGGGGACAGTCCTTCCCCGGCCCAGCCCCGCTCTGCTACGGCTTTGGAAATTACCTAATCTGTGCAACGCTGGGTGAGAAGCCACGGTGGGGCGAGCCCGTTCGGGAAGGGTGTTCGCTTCGCCGCAGGGAAAAGGGGGAGGCATAAGCCCAGGATAACACCGGGGAAGGGCCGGCACCACCCCGCGGGAGTGCGCGGGGCACGGGCAGCCAGCCGGGCTGGCAGGGAACAGTTCGGGCACGGCGCTTCCCGCTCTGCCCTCGCACGCCGGGCACCCAACCTCGAGAGCACCGAGCCCGCGGCGCTGCTCCCGCTCCGACGGCAGAGGGCACCGGCCCGGCCCCGGCCGCTCATAGACGCGCCGCATCACCCGGAGCGGCGGCAGCCGCCCGCTCGGCATTCGCCCTCACCCCGGGCGGCGGGCGGGGACCTGCGATG
>VZRR01006558.1:0-27232 GCA_013398015.1 Oreocharis arfaki | reverse complement strand
TGGCGGGCGCAGGTGCGTCCCTGCGCTTCCCGCGGAGTCGCCGGGGATGTGGGAATCGGGGACGGGCCGGCAGCGGCAGGACGCGGTGTCCCGGGCCTCTCGGGCACGAACTCTGAGAGCCGGTGCTCTCCTCCGCGTCACTCTGGCTATTCTCCAGGTGTCATTTATAGCCAGTCTCGGTTCGGTGCGCCGGGAAGGGGCGGCGTGGGACCCGTCTCTGTGAAACTGCCCTGGGCACGCGGTGGCTGAGCTGAGAAGGGAGGTTACAAGTTCAGTTGTCAAAAAGAGTGATTCAGAGTACAGAAGTGGAAAGGTTGGGTTTGCTTGCGGTCTCTTCAGCTGGACGCAAGTTATTTGAAGCGGGTGTTCTTAACTTGCCTTTTAAACGGATGATATAGCTGTCATATGTAAAATTTACATCTGCAACTTCCCACAGTGGCAGATTTGGTTGTGGTGGAGTGCGGAGGGAAGGTAGCTATAGCAAGGCCTCATTTTATCCAAATCCGAGGCATGCTGTAGAATAATCCGTGGATGCTTATAAAACTGCACGAAGAAATGCACCAACAGATATACATGGAAATACATGTATGTCTGTGTTACATGGAAAAAATTGTTGGTCTTGCAGAAATATTAAGTCAGAGCTGTTAGCATGGAGCAGGGATGCTGCCTTCTGCAAGAGGCCGGGAAGCCGTTGGACATGATTTCTCCAAGCAGGGAATCGGTCCAAGGACAGCCCAGATACATCTGCTAAGTGAAGCAGTGGCATGGATAGAGCCGTTTCCAGAGAGAAGCTTTGTTGTTGTTGTTGAAGACCTTGTGGGAAGATGTTTGGCCAGCAGTAGTTAAAGGGGCTTCCTTTGCACCCACTGCCCTGGAGCCCTGCTCCTCCTGTCCTCCAGCGTGCTTTTTGTTGTTCACGGGGAACAGCATATGCTACAGTGCCAACTGTCTGAATTAGGTCCAGATGATTATTACCTTTTTAAAGGTACTTCTTTAAGCAAGCATTTAGGGGGCTAGCTGCACCTGGGGTGTTGTTTCCACCGTAATTAAATAAGATGTGCTATCGAAAAAAAGGTCCAAACTTTGAATTTTGCGTCTTGACAGCAGGTGTGCTGATGGAGAGGAGGAGTCTTGTATCTTGTCTGGTTTGTAGATCCACAGATGATTGCAGCCATCCCAGGCTATTGTTACTTTTACAGGATCTAAATTGATAAAGGATTAGATCAGTTTTATGTGAGTCTGACTAAGCCATCTCCCACTGAAATTAATGGATGTCTTGATAGGCACAGCTTGAGTCTGTTTGCATCAAATAGCTCATGAATATTAATTTATTTACCCAAGTTAAAATGCACTTGGAAAGTACAGGTTTTTAAGACTAGTGAAGTCTTAAAAAAACCCAACAAACCAATGCCAAAACTCAACAACTTTTAATTTTAATGGAGCTGAAAACTAACAGTTTTTCTGCTGCTGTTCCAGTACTTTGAATAAAGCAGCTGAACAGAACTTCATCTTTAAGACCCACCTTGAATAGCTGAGATGTTAAAAACATGTCCATTGTAGTTCAGCACAATTCTTTGAGTTCTGCAATGTGAGCATGTGGCAGAAAGTTTATAGAGTGTATTTAACCAGTCTACTTGGCAATTTTTTCCCCTGAATGGTTTCCCTTGCATTTCAGTTTTGCAAACTAAATACAAAGTAAAGAGAGTAGACGGGCATTTGAACTGAAGTTGCTTAGCATTTGATGATCTGCCTCATGCTCATGGAAGATACTGAAAAAGTGGTATAATTTTTAATTTAATTGAGTGGGCTACTTAGGAAAACCAGTGTGTTTCTGGCAGGTTTTTGGCCTCTTTTTCTCTTTTATGCTGCACTTGCTTTCTTGTGTGTTGGCATTTGTGTGGGATTCTCCTCTGTGCTGTCTCTGAAACCGGAGAAGAATTAACTTAGCTATGGTTTATTTGTATTATTAATAGCTCATAATTCAGCTTTAAATCACCTTTATTTGGACTGCAATACTCGAATCCAGATTAATGCAGTTTTTAATCCTGTTGGATTTAGTAGAAAGAAGGCTGTGTTGAGTGTAATGCTGACGAACTTCAGACTTTCAGTACTGACTGACACCTGAGACGTCACCTGCGTCACAGGGAGTGATAAGCAGTTCAACTGGTGCATTTGGGACACCCAACTTATGATGTGAATCTGAAATACTTCTTCTATCTCTTCTTCTGGGTTTGTTTGTTTTTTAGTTTACAATCCATGCACCTGAAATTGTAATAAATATTTATTCATGTCTCATTAAGTGGCATTACTGTGCTGTTAGTTTTTATGTGCTGGTTTTTCCTCCTGAGTTCCTAGAAGGACTTGATTAGGATTTCTTTCCCAGTTTTATGACTTTTTGAAAGGACTGTTCAGACTGTTTGAGGTAGTGCTATACATTTGAGCACGTTCTTAGTTAGGTGTGATGCTGTTGATGACAGGATCAGTCCCTAGGTTTTGGGTTTTACTTTGGCCTGTACGTACTTGGATTAGAGGCAGCATTTTGTCTGATAAGATCATATTTTACATTGTAAATGAGCATGCTGCTGATGATTTAAGTGTTAATAGGATGACGGAAGTGTCTGCTAACTTGAG
The DNA here is from genome assembly GCA_013398015.1 of Oreocharis arfaki. Lineage (NCBI taxonomy): Eukaryota > Metazoa > Chordata > Aves > Passeriformes > Paramythiidae > Oreocharis > Oreocharis arfaki. The sequence continues at coordinate 24,601 of VZRR01006558.1, read as the reverse complement.
CAGTGGGAGGAACTTGATTCAGTCTCAAGTCCTGTAAGTGTGTCTTTTTGGATAAGTTCAGTTGACATCTGGAGTGGAATAGCAGGTTTTTTTATTGCCGTAGTCAAAACCTTAAAAGCTCTAGTGATGTTAATAAAGCTCAAAGTGCTAAGATTTTTAGTGAGTTTTCAAATTTCTCAGCATTTTCGAAAACTAAGAGAGCAGAGCCCCTGGTCTGAAGAGCTCTTTGCTCACCGCTCCCTGCAACACTGCTGACCCACTCTCAGAGGAGTGGAGGCCATGGGGATCTGGGGAGTTGCATGTCCTAGGCAATGCGTGGGAACTCTTCCCTGAAGATGTGGGGCACTGCTTTCACGTGGGTACAACTGTAGTAAAACATGAGTTTATGTCAATGCTGTAAATCTGTTTTATTAGCACAGCTGCCAGTTCCAACACTTGCACTTTTGATTTATGCTGGCGAGAAGGCTTGGTGGCAAGTGTGACAGCTGCAGTAGCTTCTTGCTACAACATTGTACCTCTGAGAGTGTCCAAGCTTTTCATCCAAGACTCTGTATTCCCTCTGTTAGAATTGTGCACATAGTTGGTCCAAGTCTCACCTGTCTTTCATACAGCATTGTAGGAATGTAAAAGTGATCACTGGGAAAACTGATGTAAGGGTCCAGCAGCATTTGTGGAATGGCTCTGCTTCTTCTTGCCTTGGCTTCCGTGCCCTTCCTTGCCTTGCTGTTGGGGTATGTTCATGGAAGGTGAGTGGCCACCCCGAAGGAGATCTGAGCTTTCACATTTTTGTTGCCAGCAGGTCTGGTGGTCTGAGCACTGGAGGAGATCCATGGTGTGTGAGCCACCTTTTGTGTAAAATCTATGAGGTGAAAAGATGAGGAAATGGATCTTTGCTTTTCTGTAGGCTAAGCTGTTTTTCTGGTATCAGGATATTGGGAATTGTTTCTACACCTAGTGAACAAAACTAGTTGAGTAGCTGCAATTTACACCAGGGGAAATAATAATTATAACCATTTTTTTGTCAGTACAATATATGTCATTTAAGGAAATGGTTTAACTGTGTGTATAATTTTTCTTGTTAGGAGACTCATCTCCATCATGAATTTTTAGTGTAACCCAACTAACACAGTTCCTGGAGTGCAGATTAGCCATCTATTTTCTGCCTTTGGCTTAGTCCGAAATTAGCCTTTTACATGGGCCCTGCCCACTTTTAACTGGTAAAGTTCAAATGTGACGATGTTGTCTTGGCTGGAGTGACATATCTAGTGGAGCTTGACTATAAAGTTACAGCAATATATGTGCTTGCATGTGTTGTTTTCCTTACAAAAAAAGAGATTCAAATGACAATGGTTCCCAAGTGCATTTTTAATGCTCATGCAGGTGAGGTATTGCACAGAGGAAGCAGCTCTCAGTGACAGACCTCTAGAGAGGTCTGTGTATGCATCCAGCAAGCAGAGCTGATGTGAACAGCACAGCTGAGAGCAGAGATTGAATCTGTACCCAAGAGTGCTGTCACCCCAGGAAAACGGGTCTGGAATTGAGTCACAACGCTCAGCATTCCTTGCTGTTTTACAAATAGCTACTCTTGTGACAATTTCCCCGCAGATCTGCCAAAGAAAATGTGTAAGTTGTCCTTTACCTCATCTGACAGAAAAAGCAGAGATAGAAACAGTTTGCACAATTGGGATCCTTATAAAGAATTGTCTAACAAGGCTCCATATGAACAGAATTTTGCCATTCAGTCTTAATTTTGTAAAAACGTCGAAATTTCAGAGTTCCGGATATTTTAGGATTCCTCTCTGGTTTTCTTTCCATTTTCTGTATGTATTGCTATTGCATCTTTCTTTTTTTTTTTCCCCTCGAATGACCATTACTGGTTGGAGTAGACCCATTTTGATGAAGACTCAAACTGTGCTAGCTGTAGTGACGATGGTTGTTTTCATTGACACCATGAGGGCATGTGGAGGAAGAGGCAGGCGAGAAAGATGGGAATGTTCTCATAGCTAAGGCAATTTTGTGTTGCTTCTGGAGCTCGAGTCTTACCCTGCCTCTGCCATAAAACTTCCTCCTGGTCAGGCCATGTGTACATGTGCACAGGCTCCCCAAGGGATCTCTGGCTTGAAGCAGAAACAGGGACTGCAGGCAGTGAGAGTTTCCCACGTGCTGTGCGGTCACAGAGGGCTCTGCTCCCTGCTATACTGTGCTGTGAAAGCTCAAGTTACGTTCTTGGTGCACTCAACTTCCCAGCTTGGTTCTCTACGTGTAATATAGCAAGAGGATTCTCTATACAGTTAGCTGCTAGAAGAAACACCCCTCATGCTTGGATGCAGCTGCCGGTGTGTACACCATGAAAGAAACGGATACAAAGTTTTAAAGGTCTGTTATCCCTTAACTGAAGCTTTTGGGTTTTTTTAAACTGACTAGCCACTCAATGGAGTAAACAGGGTTCAGGGCTTGGCAGAAAGCAGAGTATGACTTTATGACTGTGATTTTATGTGCCAAGATAAACTGATTTACAGTCTCAAAAGTAACTGTGCTTCTCTTGTTTTGAGGTGTTGGTAACTCTTACAGTCCTGAGACAAAATGCTTCAGATAATCAAGCCTAGACACTTTATGCTTTTAAAGAGCATTTAGGAGTCCTCCAATGACTTTGTTAAAATCACTTTTCCTAGTGATGCAGTTGGTCTGCATATTCACATCTTGGCAATTTAGCTGAAATACTGAAACATTAAATGTCCAATGAATGACTTTCAAGAACTACTTTTCTTGAAAAGTAAGTATTACACTCAAAAGGGCAGAGGGAGAAGCCTGAAAAATATCTGCTGGAAGAATTAGAATTAAAATGTAACCTATTTCTCTGTTCTGGAATTAAGTGGTGCTTGGTAAGTTTTCCTGCTGCATAAAAGATGTAATGTTCTGTTTCTTAACAACGCTGTGCAAGTCAGGTCACTGATGCAGAGCAGTTCCGCAGTGACAAGTCTTTGTCACCAAGCTATTCTGACTGGTTCACTTCCCTGAGCAGGGTCTGACCGTTCAGACCTTCTCAGCAGGTCAGAGAAGCGGTACTTCAGCTATTCCAGAACCAAGACCTCCAGCTACAATCTGTTCCGATTCCAGTGGAGAAAGCCTACTCTTAAGAGCAGCATCTGCTTCTTCAGAGGCCCCCATAGCATGCATTGTATCATAATTCATGGCAAAAGGATAGGTTTGCAGTCAGATGTTTTTCCTAGCTGTGCCTGACTTCATGATTTTCTCCATTATATCTGTTTGATGTATTCAACAGCAGTCCAGTATTACACTCAGAAATAATGCTCTCGGGAGAAGAGAGAACAGTAAACTACTGCAAATGTAGTTGCATTTTTATCCAGAATTTAGTCCTCATGGCTTGTTAATGATGCTCCAGGAGCTTTTAAGAGAATCTTTAGGTTCTGTTCCTCATTCAATACATTGGACTGAAAGTGACTTTGAAACAGATAAAACAGCAGTTATGTAGCAGTTGCTGAAAACACATTTAGAAAAAAGTTGCTACGGAAAAAAATCCATTCATCCTCTCATGAGGAAATAGCACTCTGTGGACTAGGAACAGATTAAAAATAAAACAGAAGAGAAGAAATCCTCTTTTACCTTTGAGGATAATTAAGACATCTTATCCTATGCTAACTCCTTGCACCTTATACTGATGAAAATCAGATAGCATGATAAACTGGACAGAGAAATTCTGTTAATCTTAGTTTACCATTTTGCCACAGGTCCCTGTGACCTCAGAGATAACTCACTCTCCTTCTATATGAATACTAAATGTTAAAAAAAAAAAGTAAATAGTACTATATCTCAACAAATGTATTCCCATACAAGTATGTAAACACCACTTTCTGATGGGGTGGAACATAACATTAAATGTATCTGCCACATATATTAAAATAATGCCTAGAGAACAAATAGTAGTGCCATCTTCAAGCTTGGGACAGTGTGGCAGCTGTCCAAGAGGGAGCTGGTGAAAATGAGGGAAAACATCATCAATCAAGAATACACAAAGTTGGAAAGTACTCAGCATCATTTTGACTGTTACGGGAGAAAGCAGTGGAGTCCTTCACCAAATACAGTCAGCATAGATGGGATTCATCCATAGGTTAAGACCTCTCTAACATTACTAATACAGTGTTTGGGAATAATGCTCACAGACTGATTTTTAATTTTTTTTTATTTGAGTAGAAGATTTAGAGATTTATCAAGAGACACAATTTGATGATTCTCCAGAAGCATATGATGGGAATTTTCTAAGCCTTGTGTTCTCTATTGTTTTGTCAGTTTTCTTCTTCCTGAGTTTGTTCTGTCATCAGAAAACTACCCTTGCAAGTTCAAACAGAACCTGTGGAACAGCAAACACATTGATAAGAATTTTTATTTTATTTAAAAATCTTTAAACCAGTTTACACTATAAATCAGACAATCTGAACAGTAATTGTAGCTGCAACCTGAAAATTGCAAAGAACAAATACTAATCCCCACATACATCACAATAATAAAATAATTTCCAAATCATGAAGTATAGAAATTGCACTTGTTATTACATTCTTAATACTGGAAAGAAGCCTCACCAACCTCTATGGTGATGAGTATTACTATCATCCACTCAAGGCGCAGTGCGTGCTTTTCATTCAGGTGATTTCGCATCAGGTCTGTCAGCTCCATGCAGTGCTGGAGCTTTTCATTCATTACCTGCAAGCAATTACAAACATCACAATCAGATCACTTAACAGGGAAACACACTCCACAGAACTAGAAAGGGGTTAACACCTCTGCAAAAAAGAACAGAAAATTCTGTAAGGCAACATGCACAAGCAACAGAAGCTTCAGTATAAATGAACCTGTTATTTCAATAGGTTCCCCAAAAGAATATAAATTTAGATATGCATCTACAGGTACTGAAGTGCTTCTGGGGGATACCTACTCATGAAAAGTCACAAGCACAAAAGAAGATGCAGCTTTCTGGAATGCCTCAAAATTAAATATTTATGATTGCTGTACCACCAGGAGAGGTAGTTTTTGTGCTTCTTATTCTGGTGCAGCAGTAAACATTATGTCACCCTTCAAGAACTGATGTGAATGACTGTGACAGTAAGAAGAATCCACTTCTCAGTTCTTCTAACTACTTGAAGTCTAATTTAGTGGCTCAGGAAATAAGCAGTTCATTCATGTGAGGCAGGTTAACCTAAACCTGGTAAAGTTGCAAGTGGGCTAAGAACACATGGAAAAGGGAAAAGTGAGTAAGATATTATGCTTTATTCAGTTTCTGCAATTAAAGCACATTCACAGAGCAATCTGTGACCCTGCTGAACTAAAGACAACTGATCTGAGTGTGAAAAATTCTCACAACAATAAGACACTCACCTTAACTCTGCGATTGATGTTGAGAAACTGGCAAGTCTTGTCATAAAGCTCTTCCAGTTTTTCTCTATCCCAGTAGAAGTCAGGTGTTATTAGCAGGTCTGAGCTCAGATTTATACGATGTCTAAAAAGAATGGGCACTACTATAGTTCAGGCTTCGTCTTGGTGAATATGGGAGCAAATATTTAAACGGTAGTTAAATGAAATAAGAACATTTTCCTGCAATTCTACATAATATATGAAAGTAATCTCCTTTCATAGCAAAAATACAGTTGGACTGATAGTTTAAAATTGGTCACATCTCCTGAAACTTTTCTGGGAATACTCTACTGTGGAACTGTTTTGAACATAAATGACTTTTGCTTTATGGCAACACTGCCTCCTCAAACTGTCGCCTTCCTTAATATTTAATACCTGCAGAGAGGTCCCTCATTATATGCTGGCAGCTCACTGAAGCAGTACACAAAATAACAATACAGAACTCCTCAATGTGACTGGTACTGCATGCTAGATGTGTAAACACAGCACATCCCTCAGAATCAGACTATGGTCTAAGCATCATAAAGGCTAAAAGCTAAAATCTCCTGCCTTCAACATACTGCTAAGGCAAACCTTTGGATACTTGGAACATCATTGTTCATTACTGATCAGTTCTTCAAGTAAGGATGTAAGTCCTAGTGTTTGAAATAGGAATTGTTTTTTAATTTTACCTTGGAGATTTTGGTGGTTGTTTTTTGGTTTGCTTTTTTTTTTTTTGGTTGATTGGCCAGGTTTTTTTGAGTATGTAATGGTCTGCATTGTCAATGGCCAAATTTCACTTGAGGGAGGAAAAAAATAGTAAATCCAATTAATTTAGCAGAGGTTTCTGAGTAAGTCAAGGGAAGACCAGAACTCACAGAAGATTTTTATCAACTCTAGGCTATAGCTAACAGTTCTACCTACCTATCTTTCCCCTAGTATCCTTTACATGCTGTACTATCTGCTGTAATTGCTAGTTAAGAGATGTGTTGCTGGAGTCAGGAAGGGAAAAGGGTGTGGAATTTGGTCATTTATGATACCTGCCTAATGCCTGTATTTGAAATGCCAGTGTGAGCGGTGAGCCAGTGGGTCCTCTGACTAATGTAAATAGCACACAGACTCCAGTCAAAAGAAGGTTGAAGGAATTCTCCCAACCCTGTCTCACCCTGCTCTATATTTAGTGTGTATTCTGCTCTTTGTATCATGCACAACATGATTTTTAAGTTCTGTGTAATACAATGTCTTGGGTGTAACCAAAAGTTACCTTAGTGCGAAGAGTTCTCCAATTTTCTGCATCACATCTGCATGAGAGAGTTTTATCTTCCTTCGAGACTTGAGAATCTGAAAAGTAAATTCTTTGCTACTTGATCAAGAAACATGTACTAGTAGTTAAGAAGTCCAGAGCTTTACAAACTGAAGTGTGTTAAAATCTAAATGCATACTGTACTTACTAACATTTTAGTTTTGTTTGCTTAATGCCTTGCTTCTCTAGCTTTCTAAGAATATCACCAAGCAACTGGTTCATCCAGGTTTTTCAATAAATCACTGAGTACGTCATCAGTATCTACAGAAAATACTGGGGCATTTTCTATAAATGATTTCCTGAACCAGAGAGCATCTGTTTTTCCTTTCTACTATTTTTATCTTAAAGTCATGACAGTGTTCTTTTACCTTGCCACTATGTAGCCTTTGTATAGACTTTCTCCTTAAAACAATCAGTGTATTACCATTTATTTCCTTCATATAAAAGTAATACACCCAACATTTTCTCTTTTGAACCCTACGAATCTCATTTTTATATATGTCATCAAATGGGCTTTGTACTGTAATTAAGTCTTATGAAAAACTTTAAAGTAATTCACTAAAACTCTTCATGATATTCAACTCAAGGCACATTATTTTCAGCCCAAGTTACCACACACTCTGTTTGGCCAGGTTTTTAAATGCTGCTTGTCCAGTTACACATATATTTCACCAGTAGCAGGTGACAGTGGCACAACATGGGAAACATTATTACAATGCAGAACCCCACTCCCAACCCTTTAAAGGATGATGATTTCTTGTCTGACCACTTTGCCGGTGTTCTGAGCTTCTCTACATTGATGGATTTACCATCAAGTGTGTTGAACATTCAATTGCTTTTTCCCTATCCTCACCTAAATCTGCACTGATCTTTTACAGAACACAGGAGAAAAGGAGGGGAGAGTTACAAACAAGACCTCACTCACCTCAGGAATTGACTGGATAGATTCCACAAAGTTATCCAGTAATGATTCCCAAATAGCCAGCTTTACTGCAGCACAGAGATGACAAAGCAGACTGTGAGAGGTACATATGCTTTCAAGTAATCATAACTTTAAATCTGCCAACAGGCTGCTTCAGGACATGTCAATGCTTACAGACATTTGAAGCAAGTTACGGTCTGTATTATACAATCACCGTTCATGTATCTGGACAAATCTGGGCTGGGCACTGACACAGCTCTGCACACAGAACCAGCTTCACCTTGAGTGCAGCTTTCTTCTCCAGGTGATCAGTTTAGATCCTGGAGAGTTTTTGCTTCAGCTCAGTAGCTGTGTGTCCAAATGCTCTACTGGATGTGTGAGCCCTCTGCAAATTACATTCCAAGGAGGTTGGAGATAATGAGCTGTGCTGGCATCAGGCTGACTTCATGTGGTACCTCAAGAGCCTCCACTGCATTTCTAGAGTCCTGCACAGCTCTCATGCTCCATTTGCATATGGATGCACCATGCTCCAACCACAGAGAGTTAGCTGGTACAGACACACCACCAGTTCCCGTTGAAGCTCAATTCAAACTTGAGCAATCTCCCGTTTTGTTTTTACATGAGTGTACTGTTACTGAAGATACTAACTTCTGTTCTCTGGAAGCTTGAGTTCAGCACTGGCATTGGCAACACAAATTCTACTATGCCTCAGCATGAACCTGGAAAGATGTTTCTACAAGATGATAATGTAACTCGGGCCTTGTTCTTTACTCCACAGATTCCCAGACAAGAATGAAGTAGCAACAGATCAAAAATTAACCCCATTCAACCAGAAAAAATAATCAGGGAAGATTTCATTGTCAAAATGAGCTCTTTTGTGGTAGTAATCAATAGTATCATCTGGTTAGGACACTGACAGTAAAACCAGTGCTGAGCATTTTGCACGCTCATCTTTTGAATACAGAGGCCTAATCCAAGCCACTGACTTAAATGACTTTAAATTTAGCCCCTGAAAAAAAAACCCAGTAAGCATTTAATCTGTCACCAGTTATTTGACAGAGGCTGGTCTCTGCTGTGTCATAAATTTGACTAGAGACTATACCTGCATACTTTATTTTTACTGAACATTATCTCCTGAGAAAAAGTCCCTTGCTCCCTTTTAGGTGGCACTACTCTTCCATACAGTGGCTTTATGAATAAGAAAACTATAGAGAACAATACGCTTTTTTCTCAACAGTTCTTCCTTCAGTAGTCAGGAACCATTTAGTTACACTGTACTCCTTGATCAAATGGTGTAGCACTTCAAAAATGTGCATTCTGTTTCTCTCCTGTGTAAAGGTGCACTTCCTCAAAATACTACTGGAATCCTGGAATTTACCCTAAAGACAGTAGAGGTAGACAGACCAGACAGACTTCCCTTAAAGGCCTTTCTGAGGACAGCCTTACTGCTGCTAGTTCCTAACTCCCACTTCCTACATCACTCAAGATCTGAAGTAGCAGACAGGTGTTATTTCCTCAAGCAGCAGCAGGACTGGTGAGCCTGACTTCTTCCCAGTGCCTCCCACTGTCAGCTACCATGGCTAATAAGCCTGGAAAACATTATTTTGACTCTGGTCCAGATCTGTGTTACTGATACACCTCCCCAGCTGGGAATAGCTGCTCTGTATTACTTTAGCTGGCATCTAGCTTTTTCTGTCAGAGGAAATGATGTCAGTATGAATTACCCAAGATTACTGAGAGGTTTCGAATTCTGAACTCTACACTCATTGTTATCCTAGGATAGTTCTAAAGGGTGGAGAACAGGATGCACAGTAGAATGTGTATCTTTTGCAAAGCATGTTTGTTAATATGCTTTGTTCAGCTTTAGAACGATTTACATTGAATAAGGCAATTCCAATTTACAGAAAACACGGTAAAAGCATTGAAAAGAAATCCTCTCACTGAAGCACAATCACTCTTTACACAGTTTGTCTAAACCAGATACCAAGTCTTTTCCAGCCTGTGATTGTACAAGTCCCACTTATAATGACATTTCACAAAATCTGTAGCATAGACTACATAGTAGGAACAATATTAACTTACCAGAAAGACATAGAGCATTTGAAAAGGCAAATTTCTGCAGAACAACTTCATCACTATCCAGCTCAGAATTTAACAGGATTTGTCCTTTATGGAGCTTTGACTGACCTCTGTTAAGGCAAGATTGAAGCATCTTCACTGACCGAGCCACAAGCATACGAACATTTAAAGAATAATCAACAATGCAAGAAAGGCTGGTTATTTACATAAGGCATGCCATATCTGTAAAGGTGTCATACCCATCCTTCCATTTTACTCATGTTCAACCTGACAACAATCACAACAAATCACTGAAAATTAGTTCCTCAGTGTAAGACTAATATTATGACCAAATTTTCTAGGTGTAAATGCAAGTGCAGCAAGCTGTGATGGTAACCACAGCATTACTGCATACACACAGATAATTCAGAGTAAGCAGGATGCTGGCCTCCCTCCTGCTCTTTAGCTCCTCTGTTATCTTTCTGTTTTCATTTTCCACTGTCACTCTTATCAACCTTACTCCCTCCCCACTATGTTACTTTCCCTAAAACCTCTATTGCATAGGGGGCAAGGAGCAAAGAAAGGAGGACAAAAGACTCATTCAATTTTTCATGTGAATCTCACTATGAAACGCGTAAGCACAATGGAGCACGTCAGGAATCACAAATTACACAACTGAATAGTACATGAAGTTTTCAAATGGTCAGGAAAAACCAAACACCTGTCTCCTTATCAGGTTACCTTAAATAAGCTCAGCCTCATTAGTTCAGTTCCTAGTATTAACAGTGTCCTATCTAGGGGTTGTATTTGGTGCTGTTGGGAAATTACAGGTAATTTATATAATCATTTTCATTGTGAAATACTTCTGTAGAGATAATTTTCCTTCCATGATGAAAAAACATTATTTAACAAGGGAAGATAACTTGCCAGGTTTATCATTACACAATAATCAAGTTGTAACTTTCCCAGGAAATGAAGTACATGTTGAAATTACATCTTTGTATATGAACCTCAAGGACAAAGAGAAAGCTTATAGGGAGCACCTTCTTTAAAATCAGACTTGTCTCAATAATGCCCATTAGTTTTTTTACTGTGAGGTACATAGTTTCTGTTTGGGACTGCTGAAGAACACAGCTGTGAGCTTCTTATTTACATGATCTATTGTACAAGCAAATAACAAAGGCCACTACCAGCAAGTTTACCAGGACAGCAACATCTGTCAACTTAGATTTACTGTTTTCTTTCTTTATTGTACTCATTTGGAAAAAAAGTAAGGAGAAGTATATTTTTACTAGCTGCTTTTGCTTGATTTGGGTTTAGGTGTCTGTTAGCTTTTATATAGTTTAGGTGTCTGTTAGCTTTTATATACAGAATGCCTGAATATACTTACTCTCCTATTCTATAGTTCAGCTCTTCATTCTCCCAATGGACCAGTGCAACTTCGTATGGCTGAATTTCATGCTCCTCTAGCACTCGCATGATATTCTTCATCTAAGAAGAAGACAGTTGCAGCAACAGTTACCATGCAGTAAATTATCACTCTGCAAAGCACTTGCATAGAGCAGGCTTATGAATGCAACCTTCATGCCGAAGTTATTTACATAACAATGAAGAGGTGTGCTAAATAATGAAGTTATTATTAACATAGTTCATTTCTGAAACTGCTTGTGGCTTCAGAAGAACTTGTGGCTATGAACAACTGCAAGGAATCTGGGAAAACTGAAATGTCATTTAATATCTGCATGCAGGGAACAGGGTAAGGATTAACCACAGCAGCAGTACAGACAACATGGATGTATTCAGTATTATAACAATGAGCTGTACAAGATTTTGGCAGATGTCTGAATGTGGGAATGAATCTTTAGGATAAGTACATCAGGTGGTTGTTTCCGATAAAATTACTAGTTTGCTGCTAAATAAGTAGTTTTGTTTCTGATTGCTGCTGAAATCAGTAGTCTTGTTTCAGCTACCAGAGGTCAGTTATATTAGAGAAATCCTTTACCACTAGAACAATCTGGAAAAATTGTTTCAGCTGCCACATTCATCCCTGTAAATAGTTAAATGTGCAATTTTACATGCAGGAGTAATCTCATTGCTCTTTTATTCTCCAGCACGCTATAATCCGATGCAGGAAGGAAGAGCCATTTTCTCTCATAAAACTTTCTCCTCTGACACCTGATTTAGGATCTCTCATCCTTGTTCCTTTTTGTATGCTACAAGGCTCACCTCATCTGCAATTAGAACAAATTCTGAACTAAAAAAAGCACTCACCTACAAGTTTTTAAAAGGCATTTAGCTACACAACAGCCAGTAAAAAACCAAACCACAAAACCACAATACACTTTTAATGCCTAAATTCTTTAAAAAGGTCAATCTTGTACTAAGCCATACTTTAAAAGCACTCTCTTTTTAAAATAAAAGATCATAGTTAATCTTTTAGCACAAAACTGTACACTATACATTTTTCATGAGGCATATTCTTCAGGTTAAGTACTCAAAAAATCTGCTGGATCACCTGCAAGAGGGATTTTCTTTGCACTGCTAGCTTTCTTCATTGCTTTCAAGAATTTTGGTGATACTATCTATCTAACACAGTAACATTTTTCACTTAAAAAGCCCCTTCAACCCTACAGTGGCAACTGCTCCTTTCGTAATCCTGAATTCAATATTAGCGTGACTAAGACTTGCCATATAATTCAAGTCTTGTGATAAAAGAGGGTATGAAAACATAGGATATGTCTGCTCTGAGGCCAGTCACCTCAGCCAATCAGTGGTGTCCAGGGACAGTTCAGCAATGCAAACGCTGCACTGCAGCCAGGCCCAGCCTAATTTTATAGAAGGGACTGGTTGTGACACAGTAAAATTAATTAGAAGAGATGTTCTGGAGTCACTAGCTGCAAACTCTTGCTATTATGGGCACTTACGTCACACAATTTCCTTTTAATAAAACCTCAAAGCTGGTTTTTCTTTTGGGCCTTGCTATTTTGGTAGGGAAGCTGCTGTACAACCTTCCTATTCAGGTATTTGAGACGGGTATTTCGTATTTTAAGGGGTTTTTTTGTGATCAGTCTGTATTTGTTACTTCTCCTGTTAAGTGTCTCTTAACGTAAAATAATTTTTCTTCTCCTCCTAGTCAATCTGGAGTACTTTTGTCCATTTGCAGTGATACTCTACATTCTGTTTTACTGGATTACTTTCAGTTTCTGTTCTACAGACCAGTTCGGGGTTTTTCTCCTTTCGTTTCAGTTCATTAAAGCATGTCCACAAAAATACTTCCTCTATTTGAGCAAGTTGTTTGGCAGTTAAAACTTTGACTGTGATTTCAATAAGCAGAAAGAGGCATTCTTCCTCCTCTTTTATAAATACGGCTAGCAAGGGACCAACTACTGTTACTAGTATTGACCAGGAAAACAAGGTATCAAATTTTCAAAGGTACAAAGCATGTACAACAAAAGGTGAATTTTCAGAGTACTCTGGGGGCTGAAGTGTCCAACTCAAAGATCATCAGGATTTAAGTCAGCTGGTCTTCAGTAATACTTGTGAATCGGTAGTGTAGTTACAGCCGTAGCATTTTAAGTGTGTTAGAGGCAAGGTTTGAAGGGAGAACTAGTATCTTTTTTCGTAGGGACACCTGATACACTGATACCCCCCAAAACAGACAGGAAATCAGGAACATTTCAGTTCTGGAACAGAAAAAATGAACTTTGATCCAGAAATTGTTCACGTCTGGAAACAAGTGCTCTGTGTTTTCATTTACCCCCAACGAAAATCCTCCTGTGAACTTCTATGCATCTCAGTATAGTTCATTTAATACACCATTTAATTTCACATACTCTGCCTACAGATAAGGTCAATACTTTTTGTATCTAGAATCCAGTTTAACCACAGTAATAAAAATACATTTAAAACATTTAATAACTATAAATATATTCATCAAAACAGATATGCCTCTGGCATACCCTTCTTGGTCAGCAAAGATCACCAAAATATAATACGTCAGCAACGTATTTAATAATTATACCAACCAATAAAAAACTTCCTTCAGGAAAATTCCTAGCTGGTAAAAACACCAGACAATATCAAAGAGTTGCTTATAATTCATTCTTCTCTTTCAAAGTTATACAAACATAAGTCTTTAATAGTTTTGACCTAAAATGGAATAGGGTGGAATGATCCTTGTCTTCTAACATATTTTCTGTTATATTAGTGCCTTTCAAACAATCATTCACAGGTTGATTTTTCTGAACTACTCTTACAGGATACAGAGCTGCAAAAATTTTCTTTTTGTCAGTCTCACTAGATTAAGGTTTCAGATTTTTGTCTTAAATAGATGAGTTTCAAAGATGTTTCAGCAGCCCACACACTTGAGGGCAGTAGCAGGCAAGAACCTGCACTCATTCAGAGAAGAATCAATCAGTTTTTTTCCTTCATGGAAAGATCATTCTCCCAAACAAACCCCTAACACACTGAGCTTTGTGAGACTGACAAAACACCTGCTTATGCAGTTTTAACCAACAGTTTCACTTTACTTACACTTTTCTCTTCAACATTCCAAAATACAACAGCCCCTTCCCTGTGAATTCAAGGAAAAACTGAGTGTAATCATACTGTTTGAAATGTATTTTAATGGAATACTCAAATTGTACAGTGGAAATTTTTGTCATTGTGAATCAAGAAACTTAAAACTATCTTCACAGAAATTACATACTAGTTGCTTTTTCACCATACTTTAATGAAAAACCATGAGAGGGTGTTTCTTAACCATTTAAATAATTCTGATTTTTTTTTTTAATCATTCTGACTGGACAGTTATTCCTTGAGTTTCATGAGGTAATATGATACAATGATCCAGCAAGCTGCACTACTTCCTTCACACCATTACTATTAATCACATAATGTTTTGAGCATGATTTATAGCTTACCTGAAGAAAAAAATCATGCCAGGATCATCTTCTTTTGCAGATTTCTCAGTACTGACCACCAAAACATTTGCAGCATCTCGTTTGAAATAAATGAAAAAATTGAGTAATTAGTCAAACTTCTGAACATGACAGCTGATAGCTGTAAGCATATAATTCAACAGTTGCATAGTAACACATCAGCCAGTCCCACATTTAATTTTTCTGATAGAAATGCTTGCCAGTAAACAACTACAGTATCAAACTACACTGCTTCTCTGAACTGTCACACTCTAGACTGACTGAGCCTCTACTGGGAACTTCACCAGAATCTTCAGTTAATGAAATGTAGCAGCCTTGAAGAACAAAAGACTTAAAAGAAAACTAATGCAGACATAGTAAATAACCAGGAACAGAATATAGCAGCAGACATGCAATGTGAGAGAACTATGGAAGCTGCCACAGTTGCAGAGAAATTACCATTCAAATCTGCTTGCCTGGAAGATCTTTTTCTTTTCTGTACACTAAGGGACTAATCTGCACTCAAATTGTGCTGACTTTGCTTTGCCAGTCAAACTTGAAAGAGCATACCCCCAAGACAGGAGAGCCTACACCTGCATTTCCCTGCACATCAGAAGTGTGCTTTTGAAACAAATCTTCCACCCACCCTCCTTTACCACACTTCTGATGTGCACTGCACAACAGTACATAAAATGTGAGGGTTTTTGCATTAAATTAAACTGAAAGAGAAGCTCCAAAAAATGCACCAGTAGTACTCCAACCACTAATGGGGCATTTGTTACAAAGGATTAGACCAGAGATAGTCCAAGTAGAATTCCCCCAAACTTACAAAATGTGGTTCCTGGGTTCTCAAAACAGGGGTTTGGTTTTTCTTGTACAAATCTTCACTGTGCCACTCACTAATACAGATAGAGTTTTAGAAGTCCTGATGCGGTTTCAAACCAGCATGACTCATTTTGCTGCAGCACTAGTGAAAGCTAGACCAGTAAAGCCCCCTGTTTCTATTATAAGGTGAGACTACACAAAGATTTTGCAGGGCCTAACAGCTAAGCCTTAAAAATGTAAATGTCTTTGCTGGAAAATCACAAGTCAAGTGACAATTCTGCCTATGTACCAATTCTACCAGGTAAACTGAGGCAGCAGAGAGAGATGACCAAGTATCAGATACACTTTGCTAATATCTGAATTGGGACCACACGGCTGGTCTGAACGAGCCCTTAAAGACTTTTCTTCCACTTGCTATTCCAGCTCAGAAACACATCACTGGATGAATACCTAGAGCAAGTTTTAGGTGTGAAGTTTGAGTTCGTCATGGAAGTAACATTTGTCTGCACTTTCTTATTTGCCTTTTCAAATACCGGCCATATCTTTATTTATCCACTCCAGCCAAAATACATACAATTCAAGAGAATTTGGTCTACTTTAAGTGGAAGTGCAGGATCTGCCCCTAAAATGTTTTTAGAGAGGTCAAAACCAAAAATAATGCTGTAAAAAAACCACTACAAAGTAATAAATCCACACAATAACTGCTGATTTAGATTTCTATGTGGTAATATTTTTAAAAATTATTTTCCAAGATTCAGTGTTTGGCTTGGTAACCAACCACTGCTACATGCATATGCCAGCCATCACAACACTTCAAATTTGCTGGCACAATCCGATATCCTTCCATCATTACTTCCTCCAAACCTGTGATAACCAGTACTCATTTTGAGTCAAAAACACCATGAAGAAATAAAAGGAACTGGCAAAAATTACACTCTCAGGGTAAAATACCATCAACAGTAACATTTAATTCATGGTCATGCTGGGGGTTGCACAAAGTTTCTATCCCAAAGCTGTGAAACCAGGGATAGTTTTAATACAAAGAAACTACAAATATTCTATATTCTAGAAGGTATTGTCTTTCACATTCATCTTTCTGAACAAGACAATCTTGTGTTTGCAAGAGACCCACTGGAGTATTACTGCACTTGGATTATTATTTGAGAGGCAGACAGGTTTTTGATAAGCCCTACTGAAATGCCCAAGAACTGCCTGTCCTTCTCCTAGCTTCAAATAATCTGTTCTTTCAAAAGGAAGAAGAAAAGGCATTCTACTACTGATGTATTAAAATCACAGCTGATCCAGGGCATAAGGTTCCTTAAGCTATAATAAGATCCATTTGTTTTCCTTTTGTAGTGTACTGCAGCTATTTCCAAGCCATACTTTCCCAAGTCTTCAGAGAAACTTTATATGGAAACCAGAATCAATTATTTTGCTGAAGCCTACCTAAGTGAAGCATTCAACAATTGCTAGAATATACTTGGCCCCACAAAGAAGTATCAACAGCATTCTCTTTACTAGAACTAAGCATTTATGTGTGTATCTTTTTCATTTCACTTAGTCAGCAAGATTCTCTCTTGCATGCCTTCCTCTCCAACTCTGTGATTTACATTAATAGAAATATGGATACAGAAAGAAGGTGCAACACTTCAAATTACAAAATTGACAGATGAAGTAGTGCACTACCTCACTACTGAAAGATTAATTAAAATTAAGCATTCAGAATTTTCTAAGTTAGTGAATGTCTATAGAAATTACCTGTATCAGTCGATTTCCAAAGTTATTTCTCATGCAAGCATGTAATTTTTCTGTAATTCTACTGTAATTGTAATGTTGGGGAAAATTATCAGAGGCTAAGAGCAAGAGCTGCTCATATTGCTATTCTGAAAGGTTCTGTTGTGGGGATTTTTAGGCAAATAGAATCTTTAAGCAAAGCAATAATTTTACAGGCAATATATTCCAGGATATTATCAGAATAAGAATACATAAAGTTATAAAAATTATATCCCTCACCCATATTCTATTTCCCAAGGTATAACATTGCATTTAGTATGTTTCAAAAATCTACCTCTAGGCAAACTTGTTATTTCAACATATCCATGTGAAGTCAGGTCATGACACAGATTACCAAGATGATATTCATCTGCTGTTGCAAAGGCTGTGCACTGCATCAGATTCTGTGCCAAAGGAATAAAGATTTGAGTTAGGGCAAGGCTGAAGCAAAATGTTACTAAGACAACTGTTTGCTTCAAATTTATTAAGAGAGTGATAATTTTCATTTATGCACTGTTCTGTGGTACCACTGCCATGCTGTCTACCTGCTGTACATATACTAAAGAGATTACTTGCTCCTTGTTAAGTGGGAAAGCAAATCACACACTGAGAACAAACCAGGCGACATGAGTTAAGTCCCACCAAAATCTCCGTGGTAGAGCCACAATGAAAACCCTTCTTCCCTGAATGTCAAATACTTGAACAGTAGAGCTGCACTTGCTGCTGCTCTCCCATCCCATGGCTCAGGACATGCTTGGCTGGCCACTGAAACCAGACACAAGACATCCCGACAGCAGTTGTAACGTGCGTGTTTTAAAGATAAACAGAGTTTGACTACCCCAGGCGGTTTATCGAGCAGAAGCTCCAACCACAAACATCACGTTCAGCCATGCACCAAGCTACTGCCCAGGCTGAGCCACTGCAGCACAGAAAGTCACTGACCTTCCCGGCCAGTTGCAGGTGCTGCACATCTACAGCAGCCCACCCCCACCCTGAGCTGCACCCTGCACTAACAGCATGGTCTCCACCAACACCACAGCTGAACAGTACATGATGGCCCGTTTGTCCCACTATCCCACAATCTTAAGTAACTAAAATGCCATATTCAAAGAAATAACTGGAAAAATGAGGCTGACTTGCATGGAGACTTGAGATTTTCTCGATCAATCAAACAAGCCAAAATAAACTGATTTGAAAATTCTAGTACTCCTTTAAAGTATATTTCTTTGTTCTTACACCATGTATGACCTACAATAATGCTTTTCAGTACAATGTAGTGGAAAATACCCAGAAAGCAATGTCTCATTGTGGATCAGTCACTTCCCAGCTTTTTGTTACTAATACAAATGGAGATGTAACTAACAACAAATGAACAAAAGAACTGTACTCATCTGCAGGCATTTAGACCCACAATACACTTCCAACTAAAATCTAAGTTACATTCTTGCAGCACTCATACTGTCAAACAGCAAGGCTTAAAGTGGTGTTCTGCTCCCTGGGGTGGGCGGGGGGCTGTCACCAATCATCAGAATCACCACCTTACATTTGAACTTTTCTTTTTTAATGTCAACATTCTGTTATCACATCCGAAGCTTTGCTTAGACATCATCTTAATTCAGCAACCACTCGCAGAAAATAAGCTTTCAAAGTAATTATAATATTCAGAAAGCAATTTTGTAGGCATATTCCCACAACTGTGCTAGAAGGCCGAATTAACAGTGGAACAGAACTGTGTTTTCAGTTCCCTTGAAGTATCAAGTTTCATTATCACAATTTCAACTGTATAAATCCATTCTCAGTCTCTAAATCACCAGTGCCAATTATATATCTGAATCTGAAGATTCTTCCAAAAACCTCTGGTTATTGTAAGTACACATTCTCTGCCATGAAACTCTTCTGTCAAGAGTTAAGGGAGCAAACTCTCATCTTGTAGTTAGTATACAATCAGAAAATCTCTATCCTGCTCTGTGCTTCCCACAGCTTATTACTTGGTCTATTCTTAATTTCAAGGCAAATGCATAGGATCAACTTTCTGTTTTACAGCTGCAATTTTAGTTTCAGTGGCTACATTTCCCATTTAGTTACAACCAGAAGTCTTCTAAGCTACATGCCTGAAATAGCATTTTGGATATTAACTACTTTCGGTTTTGGGGTTTTTTTGTTACAACGTACTGTTTCACTTATGTATTTACAAAATTCTTGTTTGATAGAGAACAATCGTCTTGGGTATAATTTGAGATTAAGGCACCTAAAATACGTGTCCATGGGTGCTCTGAATGTGTCCTCAGGTGCTAAATTCCCATGATTGTTGGTGCAGATACAGCCAAAAAATCTACTCTAATCAGTGACTCAGCTAATCCTAAAGAAGGTGTGTTAAATGGCTGATCAACCTTAATGCCATGTTTTCTGCTACATCACTTTCACCTGCAAACTTCAAAAATCCCAGAATACAGCACCTGTACTGGTGCTAGAAAAGAACTCAAGCTACTCACCACCCTCCTTCTTTCTGCCTACAGCGTTATTGAGACTCTATTCAGAGCAGCACACAGGATGGCTGCTCCTAAGGACAGCTAAGTACAATGACAACTCATTTTCTGGATCGTCATGCCCCCAACAACTGTACAGGCTCGTGGAATCGTAACTCTCCCTAGTCCATCTCTTCCACTTTAAGCATACAAAAATTTTTAAGAAAGAAAATCTGCAGGATGAACTTTAGTCCTTGTATCACCACAGGAACCAGTCTTTATCTAAAGTGTAGTAAATACTATGTCTTTGCCTGAATTTCAAGCTATTTCTATGCTAGCTGGCTATAGCATCAAGAATTAGCTCAGAGACTTTTCCTGCCATCACACCGTACAAGATTAACCAAGCAGTGGTACCACTCACTGATGGACTAACTAAACCACTCAACTGCTTTCAAGTAACTCCTCCATCTATCCTGAAAAACTGGTTGTACAGCAATTTATCACTGCTGGTGCTCAGCACTCTGCCTGTAAACGCACATGAAGACCAGTGTTGGGGAGGATGGGAAGGACCTCAGTCACCAAGGGCTCTGCAAAAGAAAGGTGTCAGCTCTCAGGCCCTCACAGGCAGAAACCACCACAGATCCCCAGGATTCTCTAACTGAGAACCTCAGGAGTGGGCCTGCAACTGCTGTCTCCAGAGGCAGGAGAAGATGGGAAGGAGATGTCCCCAAGGCAATGGCCTTGGCATTAGGGCCTGCAATAGTACAAGGCTCCTGGTTGCCTTCAAACATGCCCAGAAGGCAAGATCAGCTTGTTTTGTGACACCACGATTTAGAAAAAAATGATGGCATGCTGCAAAAAAACTCTTTCAAAGATTCTCCATTTGTGCTACTTCTATTAATCTTGAAGAAATCAGCTACATCTATAAGTTACTTCTCTATACTACACAGCTATAAAGACAAGTAAAAAAATGCTGACCCCACTGTCAGCCTGCAGCCACAGTAACAGCGTGTCTGCACCCCTGCAGATTGCAATAAATATCTGACAAAACCACATGGGATTTATTAAAAAATAGCAAATGTTTCTGTTTCTGCTAGGCCTGAGTTTATGTAATTTCTGGCCCAGCATTTTGCCATGCAAAAGCTTCCTCAGGAAGTATGTTATTATTTCAGTCTATCAGGCAGTATTTTCTCCATTTGTTCACAATGGAAAAAAGTAAAAATAGCACTGCATGTTACTTGCACATATATATGAAAATGTCAAACAAAGAAACTGTTTGCATTCTGTACTGTCATTTAAAAGCCTCAAGAATGTTGTCACTTCACCAAAAACTAGAAAGTATCAAACTCTGAATGTAATGTCACAGCACGACTAAAAAGCTGGAAACATTACATGGTGTTTCAGGACTAATATCTTTTCACTTTCCTCTTGCAAAGCAACATGAAAATATGAGTGGGAACTAAATCATCTATAACTACTTCTTTATGTTACACTAAGGCATACTCATCACACAAAATACTAACCAGAAGCTTAAATATGAGAAGACAAGCACCAAAACTTTTGTCTGCTCACATTCAGTAGATTATGCAATAGATATATTTTGCAATGTGGAAGCTATTTCTGAAGCCACAATGCTTGTTTTAGTCTCACCTATTATACTATTTTATTAACAACACCCTGGAACTTGGTTGTTTTAGCCTGAGAACAGTAACATCTGACCCCAGGATTCACCATGGAAATCTTATATTCAAGTATACTTAAGGCCTGGCTTGGCTAAGAGCTATCTTAAGGAGATATGGCTACAAATATCCACTGTTCTTCCTCATTGTACCTCACTGTATCTGAAACAGTGCGTTGTTGCATTTCTTCTGTACACCTGGGAGTCTGATAATCAAGGTGCTATTTCTACACACAGAATGATCTTTCTAAGGTAAAACAGGCCACACTTGCACATTTATTTCCTATCTGAAACTTAATCTGAATATAAACTTTATACTATTTACTTTCACTTTTATTTCTGTTTGAGTGAAGCCTTAAAACTGGGTAGATCTGGATAAGCCCTTGCTTACATAGGGCAAGTTCAATTATTCTGAAAGCTAGACTTTGTTTCTCAATAGTAAATGTGATCTGAAAGCACTGGTCAAAACTATTTTTCATGCACTTCACTTTTCCACTTTATAATAACCATTCATCTTCCCTCCACTTTTGTGAACATATTGCAAGTAAACTTCCATTTTACCTTCAAAATACTAGACATACCAGTTTCTTTTGAGCTTGCTTCAATTTGCAAAGCTCCAACACTAGTGTAAATAATTAAGTCCTTCTCAGCAAATAAGTATGTTAATTTCATTAAAATGTTCATCTAAACCTAATTCTAAATGTAAATTAAATTTGATGCACTCCCTTAATGTCACATAGACTGTAAATGTCATACTTCACCTCCATGTCTGAGAGTGGCAGGTTCGTTCTGGATGGCTGCTTGGTCCTCGGTGCCTTTGGTGGCCTCTTAACTGGCTGGTTACTGGGTTTGGGGACAATTTTACTAGCTGATACAACTGCATAAAATCTTGATGACGTGTTCCTAAGCTTTTTGATCCACTCTGTATTGAGCCTGTAGTTTTCCATCATCATCGCACCCGAATGTCTCCAGAAAGGGAGAAAACCCTCCCCGCTCCGGTAATGAACATTTCTTCCCAAAGTGGATACATATCCTCGGAGAAATTGCCAATTCTTGACTTGTACACATCGACTTGTCAACCAAGGGAACACAGTTTTCAGAGCATACAAATTCCAAGACTTTGCTGTTCTGTGAGCTGTTCTTTCCACTCCATTATCCAGCTTTAATAGTAGACATCCAGTTTTGTTAAAACTTTGGCATTGGCATATTGTTGTTAAAGCACGGAAAGATCTCGTCTGAAGGTGCAGAAGTTTCAGCCTCATTTCTTCCCTCTGAACTGTATTTAAAACAAACAAAACCATCGATGAACATTTTGGAAAGAAATAATATTATTTCTCTCACCTTAAAGGTGGTCCATACTACTCTTGCATGTGTTAGTACTCCTAGGCACACGACATTGGTGGGAATAAAAAGATTTTTTTGATCTGTGGAAACACTCTAAGATCAAAACACATCTGTGTGCTTGCAACAGGTGGTGAAAAAACCTAAGTGGCTGCTGTGACAATATACAAGTGGGCATCCTTTCCTTCGGCTGCTCATTCTGTGCAGCAGCCTGCACTTTCAGTAACCCCGCTGCTTGTGAGCAAGCAAGCACACACCTTAAAGAGGACATCAGACACTGTGAATCACTGTGATATAAAATAAAAACAATTAGATTACTACGTGGTTGTATGGGAATGTCACCTACAGAACTCACACACTGCTCAGCATCAGCTCCAGCTGCTGTGCCACGAACAGCCGAGCACAGATCCAGCCCCAGCCATCTGTCCTGACCACAGTGAGAATGGATCCGAGTTATGGCCTTGCTCCTGCCAGTACCTCCTGGTGCAACAGGGACCACCAGGCCTGCCTGCAGACCCACCCGTACAGACAGAAACACAATAGTGTCCTTATTCTGGTAGTTCAGACTAAGAGCAACCCTCCCTGTATTCACACTCCGTTGTGTGAGCTAATCAAATAAACTCCAAAATATTCACAGACGGTAGACTCAATACCTCAGTGGATGTATTTAATTTGCAGAAAAAACCCACTGAGAAGTCCCTGCCCTCATATGGTTTTCTTAATCAAAAAGATTTCCCTTATGACACAAAATCCATGCTCAGCAAGTTATTAACAAAACGTTATTAAGCTGCCTAGCCCAAAAACCTGCCAATTTCAGAATATTTTTCAAAAATGGAAAGAAGATCTTCAATATCACAAATACGTTTTGACGTAATAGTTCAAATAAACATTTTATTTAAAGAGCAAATCATGGTGTGCGCTGTGGAACAAGCACTCCATCCTGAAAAGGACACCTAGATGAACTGATACTGGGCATAACTTTATATCTTTACATGCTCTTCACTGGTACATTTTTGCCTAATTTAGAAGCTTGTTATTGGCACACTTACTTGGATAAACTACTATTTTCATTTTAAACTAGTTCTGTGTTTGAAAAGCGACCCTGTCCAGGACAAGTCATATTTACCTTTTTAAATGCCTGTTACCTCTGGATAAAAAAAGAGCTGACAGAAACTCAGGAACTTCAGTCCAGGTGGTAGAGAGCTGGGGTAAGGGGAGAAGTCTCCAGCAGCTGTTTGGTAAGTGGCAGAAAGAGACTCAAAATGATTTTGTTGGCTTTCCTAGCCAATGAAATCTCACACCGAATCAGTAATGCCAGGAATGATTTTTCAACTGTACAGGCTTACGGTAAGTTACAAGGAAAGAGAGATCATATAGACTGAATTCCATCGAGGGGCCTGAGCGTCAGACCCGTGGCACCAGAGGCACCTAGCCAGAAGGAGCGGAAGAGCAATCTGAGAAGAAAGCGGGACGAAGGGCGACCACAACAGGGCAGGAGGCGCCACCTCCGAGCAGCAGGCACCGAACGGGGATTTATTTTCTAACGTCTCTTCAGCATACGGCACACTTTAGCCACGCCCGCTGTCTCCCCGGCCGGGAGGCCCGGCTTGCTGCGGCAAAGCCACAGACATTTACGGATAGGGCGGGCCCGCTCCGCCGGCGGGCGGATCGGACCGGCCCAGACCGGCCCACCGGCTCTGCCCGGCCCACGCAGTCCGGATGCCTCCAGACTGCCCCGAGGCCCGCCAGCGGCGGGCGCCGGGACACTCCGCCCCTTCCCTGCCCCCGCATTGCCGTCCTTTTCTCCAAGGAAAACAGCGGCCGCACCGCCCCCGGGAGCGCCCCTGCGGCAAGCGCGGGGGGAAGGGCGCTGGGGGCGGAGGGCTCCGCTCCTATTGGCTGCGAGCCGGA
>VZRR01006557.1:465606-513730 GCA_013398015.1 Oreocharis arfaki | reverse complement strand
AAAAGTCTGCTAGGATATGGAAATCTGAGGAATTTGACATGCTCTGAGAAATGGAACTGAATTTGCTGATGTTTCAACTCACAAGATGGAAGAAAAAGTCCTGTTTCAACACATGTTTCTAGTTTGTATACTAAATTGCTTTCACTTTGATGTTCTTGAATATTCAAACATTTTTAAATTCTGTGTTACAACACAAAATACAAACACTCCCATTTTGTCAAAATGAAACCACCACAGGCTTGAGACAAGGTTTCTCTTCACAAAATAGATCCAGAAGGTTTGTTCCAGCTTCAACTGAATCAACCAGGAAAATCTTTAAATCTTTCATGGAACGGAATTTTCTTCCTCCAGACATATGTCAGCAGCTGCTGCAGCTAGTATGTCTGCCTGGATCAAAGGGATCAGGAAGGGGTGGTGAGACGGTGTAGAATTCATCCAGCCTGTGATAGCGAGAGCAAGGGTTAGTGCCTGGAATCATGATGTCATCATATAAATTATAGAAAATCATCAGAGTCAAGGGAGAGGTTTTTGTCTGTTTCCTAGTTTGGAGAATATTTGTTTTGCAAACTGGCTGTGAAAATATTTAAGCACAGGTCACAGATTCAGGTAAAACCTTTATGTTTCGATGGGAGCTTTGAATTAATCAGGAATAAAGGGTTTAAAAGTCAGACTGATACTTCTGCAGATCTGCTCTACTTGCCTAGAGAGATTTGAATATTTGAATCACTAAATGGGATACTTGGCAACCACGATGGCTTTTAGAATGATACTCTTCTTCTTGTGCTCTGTTTTTTCAAGGAACATTATGCTGTCAAGGTTAATTCGAAGTCATGCAGAATTTGCCACCTCCCAGGTTGCTTAGCTCCAAGATGGCCAGTGAGTTCATGTGACTTTGAACTCACGCTGCTCCTGCTCTCCTCCTTCAGCTTTGGCTCTTTAATGGTGTCTTTCTGTTGATTCATTGCCTGCAAGCACAGAGATAAGCTCTCCTTTTCCTCGTAGCTCAAATCTTTGGTGAGCACAATATAGCCTGTATGATTCAGCCGTCTGAATACCAGAGCTCCCTGAATTTGGACATGAAGCATTCCATGCCCACCAAATTCCAGATAATCAATGGGAAAAGCAGTTAAGAAATTACAAGTTGCAGTCCCGCGGCTCGAAGGAGAACTGGAATCGGTGCTGGTTGACCTTAGGATGCCGCGTTACAATTTATGCCAGTTCGGGAGTGTTTGAGACATTTAGCCATGCCTGCAGCTGGGGAGGGAACCTCCAAACAGAGGGTGGGATAGAGAGAAGGGCAGGCGGCCAGGTCAGCTCTCCCATTCTTGCTATAAGCCCATCAGTGAGTCATAGCCCTCACCCCGTGAAGTCATTAGAGCCTGGTGTGTCTCTGCTGCTCCGGCTCTCACTGCCAGTGTGGGTGTCAGCCGCCAGCCTTGCAAACTGCGTGTTCTTCCTGGAGCGGGTGTGGGGAGCCACCGGGGCGACCACGGGCACTGATGCTTGGGAAGCAAGAGAAAAAACTTTGCCTCGGGACACTCATCTCAGTTGGGTTTGTGTAGGTACCTGCCCAATGCTTTGCAAAATGTAATTTGTTAGAAAAATATCATTTTAAAACAAAATGCAGTAAATTTTGACAGCAAAATTCTAGGGGTAATACTGGGAGTGTGTTCTTTGGAAGGTGATGTTATCACTGCCTAGCATTATCTCATGGGAGGGTGCGGCTGATCTAGGCAAGTACAAGCCACTTGAAGTGGTACGGTGGTAGAACAAGAGGCACAGACACAACCTGGAGCATTAGAATGAACGAAAAACTTTTTCATCATGTGGATAAACAAATCTTGAAGAAGGCATCAGAGATGCAGGGAACCTCCACACTCTGAAATTGTCAATACTCAGCCAAAAAAGCGTCTGAGCAACCTGAGCTCACCTAATTGGAACACGGTGTTGAACTGCACAAACTCCATTTGGGTGTCCATCCCAAAATTACTATTTTTAATGATTCTTTGAAAGTGACCAGCTGAAACCCGCATGTGTGCCTCAAGAAAAAAAAGAAAAATTCCTAACAAGAAAAGTAGCAACAGTCCTGCCCTCCTTGCTTGCATCTCCGCTCCTAGATGTGTGTTGCCTTCTTCACTGTGTTTATTCTGGTGCTCACTGAGCCTTCCATGGGGCTGCCCTGGCCCCCAGCCCCAGAGTGCTGTCAGGAGGTGGTGCAGGCTCGGGGCAAGCCGGCTCTGTCAGACTGAGGGTGGCCGCGGTGTTTGGAGCGACTGGGATGTGGCAGGGAAGCACCCTTCTTCCTTCCGGCGATGATGACCTGCTCGATTCTAGCCCGAGGCAATGCGTTCACCTGCCCCCAGTGAGGTGCCCGCGGTGCGGGTCATTCACTCAGCAAAGAGCACAGCACTTCCAGACACGGCAGCATCCGTCATGCGGCGGTGCAGCTCCTCCTTTGTGGGGCGATCGTGCCAAAAGAGCTCACTGCAAATATTAGGAGCCCTAAATACCTGTGTGCTCACGGTACGGGCACTAGAACAGGTTTCGCTCTGTTTTCCAAGGGAGCCGCGCAGGGACCGGCTCCATCCCAGACCCGTCGCTGCCATCCAGCGGGCTCTGCTGGAAGCGCCGTGTGCTGGGTCCTTCCCTGCCTTGGGCGGGTGGCAGGTCCTGTCCTACCTGTGCGTGTCCCCGCCGGGCTCTGTCCCGCCGGGCTCTGCAGACGGAGCTGCAGCTGCCGGGCCACTGCCCAGCGGAGCCCAGGGGCGCTTGTGCCAGGGCGGGTGACCAAGGTGTCTTCATCGCGTGAGCAAAGGCACTGTGTTTATCCCCGGCCACACGAGGCTGCTGAGATAAAGCAGGTTTGGGGGTTTTCTCCTCGAAGAGAGTAATCCAGGGCCTTTTCTGAGCAGGGTGTGTGGTTTAGCCCCAGCCACCAACTTGGCCCACACAGCCTCCCCCCACCAGTGGGATGGGGGAGAGAGCTGTAAAAGTAAGAAAACTTGTGGGCTGAGGTAAAGACAGTCCATCAGGCAAAGCAAAAGCTGTGCACAGAAGCAAAGCAGAACAAGGAATTCTTCCACCACCCCCCATGGGCAGGCAGGTGTTTGGCGATCCCCAGGAGAGCCGGGTTCCGTCACACAAAATGGTGACTTGGGAAGACAAACACAACCACTCCCGATGTCCCCCCTGCTTCCTTCTTCTCTCTCTGCTTTATATATTGAGCATGGTGCCATGGGGTATGGAATGTCCTTTTGGTCATCTGGGGTCAGCTGTCCCAGCTGTGTCCCTTCCCAACTTCCTAGTACCCTCAGCCCCTTCTCTGGTGGGGTGGAGTGAGGAGCAGAAAAAGCCTTGACTCTGTGTGAGCACTGCTCAGCA
Source organism: Oreocharis arfaki (assembly GCA_013398015.1). Taxonomy (NCBI): domain Eukaryota; kingdom Metazoa; phylum Chordata; class Aves; order Passeriformes; family Paramythiidae; genus Oreocharis; species Oreocharis arfaki. Next base: position 510,349 of record VZRR01006557.1, on the reverse strand, counting down.
ATAACAAAATCATCCCTGTATTATCAGCACTATTTCCAGCCTAAGTCCAAACTACAGCATCACACCTACTACTGTGAAGAAAATTAACCCTACCCCAGCCAAAGCCAGCACACAGGACCAATGGTTACATCGAGGAGACTGGTTACACCCCCACAGGGCATAGGACCACTTTGTGAGCTCCTGCTTTCTCATTTTGCAAGCTGCTGGTGTGGATGGTTTTCTCCAGACGCACAGAGGACCATCTGGCAGCAGCAGCCTGGTGTGAGCTCTGACAGGGCCTCTGCTAGACTGGGCTGCGGGAGAGACTGCAGCTTTTCCACAGGACTGGTGCTCAGAGGCATGAATAATTCGGGCCCTGAACCAGAGCTCTGTCCTGCAGACAGGGATGGGAACCAGTGGTCAGGGAGGGGCTTGGGCTTCCTGTGCGCTGAAGGAGGCAAAAGCCTGTCTGAGCTCGGACTCAGGGGCTGCCTCCCTGCTCCCAGGCATCACTAGAGGGAGACGGAGCACTATCTCGTGGCACTGCCCAGAGGAAGCTCCTTAAGCACCATTTTCCATACCTTGTCTCTCTGTTAGAGATTATTAGTGGGAAATACGACATGGCGGAGTCTGCTGGGGCACACCAGGCTCGCTGGACACTTGGCACCTTCTGCTGGGACCCCGCCAGGCTGCCCTTGCCTTGCACCCGGGGGCACCGAGCCTGCACCAGCATGAACACACCCAGTCTGTAGAGGAGTGACTGTCTTAGGGTCTGTAGCAAACGTGTCAGAGTACATGAGGAAGAGTCGGCTGTGAAGGGCTTGGGAGGCTCAAGGGAAAAGCAGAAAGGGGTGCCACCAAGCAGAAGTGACAGTGGAGGGGGACACAAAGAGCTGAGCAAGGCTGAATTGCAGGAAAAAACCTAGGGTTTGAAGACAAAAATCTATTCTTGCTGAACATTATTCATATAGATGCAGCCAGCAGTGACCAGTTTTCCCATACACAACAGATATCCTGGTTAAAGCAGAGGGTAGGTGGGTGGGAGCTGAGGGGAGCCGGAGGGAGGACAGCAGGTGGTGGCAGCCACTCCTGCCTGGTCACATCAGATCAGGAGGGAGCATCAGGCAGAACTGGGGCTTACCTCACAGAACTTTGACTGAAGGTGAAGTTTCTAGAAGCTGTCTCATCTCGCAGTCCAAGCAGCAGAGAAAGACACCCACAATAAGGCAACTCACCGTCTCTTGGGGCTGATGTCTGAGATAGATGGTGTGATTAATTCTCTCAATTTACTGTCTGTATTGGCTACAGAAGGAGCCCACACACCTCATTGAGAAGAGCTGCCTTGTTCCTGGCTTGTGCTGGACAGACAGAGCAAAGCTTCTAATTGGATCTGCTGTGTAGCTTTGCCCACTCCACACCAACCAGTTTCTCCTCCATCACACATAAACAAGCACATTTTCCAGCAGGGCACCTGCCAGGCACACCAAACACTGGGCAGTGCACTACTTGCACAGCTTTTGTAGCTTCTGATTTGAATTCGCCTGGGTGTAGGTTCTAGTAACAAGTCCTCGCAGTATGTTTCTCTCCTAGTGTTTTCTCCACGTGAGTTTATTTAATCACTGTATTCAAATGTGCTCTCACTTTACATTTTGAAAGCATTTTGATTATTTTCTGTCCCCTTACTATCCCCAAGTGTTTTGAAATCTTTGAAAACAACATTGCCAGCGGAACAGTTTGCCTGGTTCCAGTGCTGGACTCATCAATGCTACTCCCAGGATCAAGATTATCTCCCTGATCACATGTGTTTTTCCCTTGGGTGCAAATTCGGTTTCATCACATCATGCTGGGAGCTTTTGCTGAGCTGTTGAACCACTACGACTTTTGTGTTGTTGTACTGCTGAGGTTCCCTAGAGAGACTTCACAGCATATATCTGATATTTTTGTCTACAGCTTTGTAAATTTACTTTGGTTGTGTTAGAAACATGTTTTTACATAACACTTCTAAGAGAAATAGTAGTATTGGAAGTTTTGCCACAGTTTCATGAAATGAGGACTTTTGAGAAAGTTTAATTCTGTGTCTTCTCTATTTCACTTCCTATGTCTCTTTTATTTCTGCATTGTATTTGCCTCTTCTCCTGCCTTTTTGAGAACAGATGTGCAGATACAGATGAATCTGCATATCTCAAACATTTGTTTCCTAGTCTTTGTCATGTGGATTCTATTCCCAATTCAACATTTAAGCAAGTTGGAGTGCTTGCATTTTGAAATATGTATGCCACATTACATGAGAAGATTATTAGCAAACAGCATATAATTCAGCTATCATGCTGTTCTCAGCAGTTGTTTTTCCCTGGCACATTATATTTTTAAATTTATGCGACTGCTGGTGTAATTCTATCTTATGTATGAAATTGCTAAAAATTCTATTTGAGATATTCTGGTGTTTCCTTCAAACTTTGTACTGGAGATAATAAGAACATACCATTCCCAGCACTGGAAGCAGGAGATGCCTGGGAACAGGGGACTTTGTCACTCTGTTTTATGAATAGACAAATCAATTTTCCTTCTTCTGTTTGGTTTATCCACTTGTCAAATAATGACAACTGCTGTGACATACTGCCACAACTTGTAAAATTATTTGAGACCTGTGAACAGGAAGTGCATTTATAAGCAGGGACGTATGATTAGAAAGGAACAATTTGCAATATATCAGCTGTGAATGTGCACAAAAAGGTGAAGCAAAATGCATGCAATTGTCCTCATGATGCCACCACAGCCCTGGGTAAAAAAAACCTCAGAAGTGCCTTTCTGCAAAGAAGCAGAAGTGGATTAAGAGGAGGGAGTGCTGGTGTCTGGCAAACAGCTGGCTCTGCTCCAAGGACCACACCAGCCTGGGATGCTCCAGCCTAGCTGGCAGCATGATGGAGTCACCTCCCTTTAGCTGCCAGGATGTCTGGCCTGGCCAGGGAAGCCCCTGTGCCCTCCTCCAAGTCTGTCACTTCTGCCTCTGCCACCAAATTTTTCACAACCTGCCCCTTGAGCAGGCTTGTCTGCCTCTCCTGCCCAGCTGTGCCAGCTCTCACTGAGACTGGCTGTCCTTCCTGTGTGCAAACCAAACTTCTCATCAGTGGAAATCATTGCTCAGGGACCTGAAAGAGCACCCCACAGCTTTCTCACAGACCATCCAAAAGGTTGAGGTACTGCAAGTCTCTGTTTTTCCAGCTCCAGGCAGCTAAACAGAGCCTCGAGCCTTCCCTGCTGAGTGAGAGTGATGCATCAGTGCCACAGCCTCCCAGAGCCCTCTCCCAAGCAGCTGGTGTTGCTCTGTGTGCTGTCTCCAATTTCAAGCAAATGATGAGCTATGGAATTGACAGAGTAGGTCACTAGGCAGTGGGGGAAGGAAAAGAAAAAGAAAGAAAAATAAAAGGAGAAGGAAAAAAAAAGGAAAGTGAAAAAAAGGAGTAAGAGAAGAAAATGAAGAAGAAGAAAAGGAAAATAAAAATAGAAAGAAAAAATTACATAGGAATAAAAAAACCTAAAAGGAAATGCCCCAGTCCTCAGGATCAATGCAGTAAAGATAGCAGCAGCCAGTTTTTGTCTGTCACAGTGTAATTGCGTTGCCTGGAGGTGACCTCTGTTTAGCCTGAAAATCAAAATGGAGGCACCTTGACTGCAGGTCATTGCACTACTTTACAAACCTTCTCTTTGGCAACATCTGGCTGAGCAACTTCAAGTACTTGACAGAGAATGTGGAGCATCAGTGGAGACATTGCCATTACATGAGAGAGCTGCAGCTGGTTTTCCTCAGGTCATCCCAAGCCCAAGGTGAGGCTCCTCTCCAGAAATCTTCTCTGAAGCAGGACCCATCTCACACTGGGCAACGGCCAGGCTCCTTAGCTGAGCTCCATGTGAGCCTCCCTGTTGCACTTTGAGCAATGAGTCATCCACACGGCTCCTTCTGATTCCCAGCTGCACAGCTGGTGCTCCCCAAAAGCCCTGGGATGTCTGTTCCACCCCTGCTGACACCCACAGTTCTCCCAGTCGGGATGAACACCAGCCCTTTGGTCTGCCTGACCCTTTCTCTGCTGTGTGTGCTGACTCCTTCCCTCCTTTGCCCCACCACACAGTTTAAGAAGCTTTCAGGGACCACAGCAGCTTCTGCTTGTTTCTCCCAGAAGAAATCCAAGCCATGCCCCTGTGTGGCAGCCCTCGTGGCCTGCCCATCCGCCACCGACACCTCGTATTATTCACCCATGGGCTAAAAATGCATGAGGTGGGATGGCTGCATGCAGCAAGACTAAATTGTGCCTATGAAAGGGAAATCTTCTGGTAGCAGTTAACTTGCGTGGAGGACATCAGGTGCTCCGTACTTGCATGGATTTGCTTTTATTATTTCCAATACACATGCAAATATGCACTCTTGTCTCCACATCTCCTAATTAGGGAGCCTTTAGGATTCACAGTCACTGCATTTAGTAGATGTCTGTGAATAAACCTTAAAATATCAAGATTCCAGGGCACAAAGGCTCTTTCATAGCCTTCATTCAGAATTGGGCTTCTGCTGCATTCTTGCCATTTTAAAAAGACCCTGATCTTGAACACTGCATCTTGTGATGCACAAATTGGCTACAGGAAACAGTTTCTAAACCAACATAACTCATTATTGATAATACAATAGTTGTTTTTTATCTACAGATCTCTGATCTAGGAAGTCATTCTTTTTCAAAGCCTTTGCCAAAGCAAGAGAGAAAACACTGCACAGCATTGTTCAACATTATTGTGTGAGAACAGCATATTTTTTTATAATATTTTCATAACCTAGGTCTGTTCCAAGTACTAACTGGAACATGCAGGAGTGCTTTTAAACACTAGCTACAAATTCCCCATTGGCACCAGCTTCAAAGTAGTGAAACCTCCCCATTCCTCATATGCAATTCTCATCTCATCTGAAATGCACATATTTATACAGAGCCTTGCATGACTCCAAGGAAACTGTTGAGATTTATCAAGTGTGTGTCCCAAACCCAAAAATTATCTGTATACTCACCTAGACAATGGGCTTCTCTGCTGCATGACCCCTTTTGACACAGTTCCTTCCCCCCTCCCCCCACCAAACTCTCCTCCTGTTTCCCTGTTTATTCTCCTGCACATTGGCATTTCTGGCTGTGTGTCTTCATATTCCCATATGACCTTTCGGGAACAGCAGGTCACAATGTCTGCTGAGCCATTTACCCCTTGTGTGAGTGTGTGGTGCTGGAGGGACATGTCTTCAATTCACAAAGGAAAGCCTGTTTATTTCTCTAGGTCTTTATCTCACAGGGTAGGTGATGCTGAGGACAGCCAAGTTCCTGTTGTATTTACAAAGTGGCTCCTTTAATTTAAGCAAGAAAAACCTTGTCTTACATCACACTTGTTTTCATAACAGATCTAGAATCCTTGTATAAATTATGCTTCATTTTATACTACACTACTTACTTAGCTGATACTTAACTGATACAGCACCATGTAAAGTGCTGACTAAACCAGTCCCCTCACCCAAAAGTTCACTCTTCCCATGTGAACCTACTCCCAGCATTCCTCTCCTTCTCCAGAAACCTTTCAAAACATGTAGGTCAGCCACGTGAAGTAGTTTTTCTAATTTTATTTATGCTGCAGAAGTGAATCTCAGTGTAAAATAAATCGGGCTGGGGCACTGGTGTCACTCTCAGCCAAAGCCATGGCTTCAGCAACGTGGGGCATCGCTGTGGTTTCCCCAAACTGGGGGTTGAGGTAGGTGAGGAAAGATCTCTCTCCTCCAACACAAGCAGACGCAGCAGCAGGGCCCTCTCCATGCGCTGCAGAGATGAAGAAACATGCAGGAGAAACACCTGCAATCATTAACGATAAACGACAACGTGCAAGGCCACCGCCCCACTGCGCTCCTGCCTTCAGGTGGGTGCACCTCTGGCAGTGTCAGACTGTGGCAGACGTATCCCAGGGCAACCAGGGCAGCCCTATAAAGAAGGCACAGCTGTTCTTGCATACACTGGGGTCCTGTTTTCCAGCTTCTCCTCGCAGCTGCGAGAGGCTGTTTTCTCGAGACAGAAGGTCAGAGATGAGCCTGGAAGTAGCAACTTCATCTAAAGTGTTTGTCCATACAGATACATAGGAGCAACACTGATGCTGTTCTCAGCCAGCCTAATTAACAGGAATCCCATTCCCTGTCTGTATTTTAAGATAGGGGAGCACCGAAGTCCTCTATGCAGTAGTTTGGTTTTTGACTCTAGCACTGAGATGTTTGAGACTCTCACATGGCTGTTCCATGGGCTGGTAGCTCCTTCCAAGCTTGTCTGTACTGCAGAGAGAGCTCTGAATTCAGAGCTGCTGTTTGACAGCTGGTGCAAATGGGTGTTGCAGGGTTCTGAAGGTCACCTTGAACTAGCAGGAGAGCTGTAGCCACAGTGGTTCCTGGCAGTGCCCAGACTGCTGCAGGGAGAGAGATGTGCTTTCCACCATTCAGTCTCCAGACTACTCAAACCCCTCAAGACTATTTCATAAAATCCTTTTGACACTGATTTTCTGCTGTGACTGTGTGTGAAAGCTGCAGGGGAGTGCCTCTGTATCATCACAGGCACACGTAAGGGGAAGGACAGTTTCAAGAACTAACCTTCCCCTCGGGAGTGTGGATGAAAGACTGTTGTAGCCTAGAACAGATGCAAAGCCAAAGCACCAAAAATATAGCTGATAGGAGCTTGCTGTGAGCTCCTCTTCCAGGCACATTTTGGCCTCTGTTCCTTCCTACACTAGTTCAGGCACTGCAGTGCCACCAGGTTGACTATTATTCCTTTTTGTTTGTTTGAATGAAGGCCTTGGACTTTGGTATCAGACTGTAGGTCTCATCACACCAGGGCACTGAACAGACATGTAAGAAACAAATACCTAGGTTTGGACAATAGAAAAAAACCCTTGGACATGAAACTCAAGAAAATATTTGTTTTGCCCTTAAGAATGTGTTTTTGTGGCTTTGTAGGATCATTTTCATATTCATTTTAAGGACATAGAGAATATATTAGCCCTGCGTAAAGTGCAAATTTAGGTACTGAAAAGGACTTGGATGTGCACGGACTGGCATGACAGGTGTCTGTCCACCAGCAGCCATCCTAGCTATTTTCAGAGATAGAGGTGCTTCAGAGAATGTGCTGGAGCTGGAGATTTCAGTATGTGGGCAGGACAGCTGAAGCTGTTCCTCTTGCTGGCCAGAGGAACAATGTTGGCTCAGGACAACCTACAGCTGTGGTTGGTCTCTGTGGACTCCTTGAGGCCAGGTTATGGTTTTCCTTGCTGGCAGTTGTACTGACGTGGAGGTGAATAGTGCTGGGAGACTGGACAGTGAGGGGTGTGGGCTCATATGACAGAGAAAAAGACTTGGAAACATGCAGACAGTGCTGGTAAGTGTCCTGGCAGCTACTAGGAATCAAACAACTCTCTGTTGACCTTTCTTTCTTTGCCTTGAGGGTTACTTTGAGAAACAGATTTTTTCTGTGGGATCTAACCAACATTTTCCACAGGGCCGGGGAAAGTGGAAGGTAAATGGTGGAGTGAGGCTGGCATGAGCACCACCATCCAAACTGCAAACAGTGCCCAAGAAAGAAACCAAAGAGGCAAGATTGGAAGCCTCTCTCAGACTACTCTTTCTCTCACACCTCCCCCTGGGCTCAGAAGATCATGAGTACATGGGGGCTGGTCCCTGAAGCGTGCTGTGCTTGCCAGAAATCCCTAGCTGTGTTGAAGCAGAGTGCAGTTCTTGAAGCCAACATTCAGGTTTCTGTGTTAAGACTGAAGCAAGGAACAAGTTCACACTTAATTAAAATAATATGTTTATTTGGGGTTATGCAAGTATCATGTGGTAACCGAGGCACAAAGCTGAAAGGTGCCTGTGTGACAGGGGTGCTGCACTCAGATTTTAGCAAGCTTCTACCTCCTGTACACACAATAGTCCCTGGGCATCCTCACCAGTGTATGCTCTCAGAATTGCTCTCCCCAACAGTGACATGATCTCTGATTTATTCTGTGGGTAAAATCCAGCCTTGGTGGCCTTTCTGGTGAGAAATTATTCTGGTTTTAACACTACCCTCTTGTGTCCAGGACTCCAACATGAAGCTTCCTTCACTCCTTCCCTGCCTGGTGCCTTTTTCTGTGCATCAGTCTCACTTGAACTTGCTCTCTGGGAGATGTTTCCTGCCATGACAGAGCATCTTCAGCTGTAGCCTCCCACACTGTGGATCTGAGACCACACCACTGGAGGCTGGAGTATTTGTTTTTAACTTTTTTTGTCTTCCTCTGAGATATTCCCTTTAGTTTATCATAACATAAAAACTGGAGCAGACAAAAGTCAAGCACTGATATACATATTTACTTTCTGCAGTTTCCCAAATCTCACAGAGGACACACCAGTTCACACACAAAAGTTCCTACATAAAGCACTTTTCACTGGAGGAGAATGATATCCTAACTTTGCATTTATTATTTCTATCTCCAGCAGCAGTTGCTTCCCTGATCTAGATGGGAGTGCATATGGAGGGTGTTAATCAGCTGTGGCTGTGCCCTGTGCGGCTACAAAATGCAATCACCTCCAACTTCTTGTGCTAGTCCGTGCTCATCAAGTGGCAGGGACATCCTGAATGGGTATTGCCAGTTCCAGACAGCCCTCGCACATTCTGTCTATGCAGTAAGGAATCCTCAAACAATTTTGATGAGTATTTTTCCATCAAAGTCTGTAATGTAATTGAAGTTGAAAACTTCTGTGGAACAGCTTTGATTTTGGACCAAAATCTCAACATGAAAAGTTCAAGTAAGTTATCTGAAAAACAGATAACAAAGAAAGAAAGTTTAATTTGTGCACTTTAGCTTACTATGTTTCTGCCTTTTTAAATCTCCACTTATCCCTCTTTTTTAGTATTGTCTCACTTTTACAGCAGGATGACAAAAGGAACCATTCCAAAAAAAGCAGGAAGAAAACCACCTTTTTCTTTTTTTTTTCTTCTTTCTCTTCACATTAAAGAACTTCAAGTGAAAACTGAGACTTGATGTGAAACAAATGTCAGTTTTATTCTTATATTTTATGTAAAGAAACCAAACACTTGAGTGTGGGGGAAGAGGAGGGGATTGGAAGAAGTCACATTTTCCATCAGGCACCCTTAAGGTATCTCAACCGTAACACCGATATCCAATTTTCCAAACACAACTTTGAAGTAAAGGAGAACAGCAGCTGCTCCTCTGACTCTTTCAGCACCCTCCCTCAATTGCTCAGAACAGTGTAATTTGTTTTCCTCACCTCATACTCAAAATTCAGACAAAGGAAACTATTGGCACTCGTCCTGGACGAAGCAATAGGCAGGGAGTGCAGTGGGGTGGTGGTGTGTAGCTCCCGGTAGCTCTGCTCCATTCTGGGATGGATCCTGGAGGCCCTGTGGCCACACGAGCCACCAAGCACTGTGCCCTGAAGAACACAGGACTGATGCAGGGCTTCTGCTCTGAGTGTGCTCCTGGGTGCTACTGCTCTGCTCTGCCCTGCAGGCATGTGGATTGCAATAACGTAGGTTACTCCACTGCCTGCAAAAAGCACATTCCTCGCTGTGCAAGTAACAATCAGACCTGAAGATTATAAAAGCCAAATGTTTTTCTGAATAACTTAGACTGTAAGGCACTCTTTACAGCAGACTAGTTGAAATACAACATCCCCTCTCCCAAGTCTGGGTCTGTGAGCACATGGAGTTTGCCCAGCTTGCCTTGGCTCCAGCCATCCGCACCGTGAGGACTCCCCAGAGGAAGCTCTCACTAAGGGAGAGCGGCAAAACCTCGATAAACAGCAGCATTCCTCTCCTAAGCCATGGACAAGGATCTCCACCTATGAGAATGTGCTACAGGATGATGAACAGCACAAGGCTAACAGCCCAGGAGATCCCTGTTCGCATTCCGTGGTTTGCCCACGTCTGCTCCATAGCCCAGACACTCTTTCATAGATTGGCTCATGCTGCTCTGAGGAGAACAGAGAGGAATTTTCCACCATTGCTATCAGGGGTTAGCCACAGCAGTGCGAGAGCCTGGCTGTCAGACAGCTTCCAGCTGGAAGCAGGGCTTTCAGCACAGTGTCATCTAACCCTTCCGGGAGCAAGTGTCGGGAAAGCAGTCCAGAGAAATGCAGCTCCTCAACCAACCACATAATGATGGGTGGTGCTACTTGGATAAGATGCATCCTGAGGAATACACTCGTCCTGATGTTTAGGGATCGGAATAAACCTTGAATATATTTTCTGTCTTCAGTGGTTACAAGTTTTTGAGGGTCATTCCTGTAGGACTGCAAGACTGCTGGAGAAATGTGAAATCAGCACTGCTTTAACCACATTTAAAAAAAAGTCTCAAAGATTGGACATTGCTTCTGTAAAATGAAAAAGCAGTTGTGATTCAGCCTTATGTGTCCAGTAGATCAGGTTAAATTATTTCAGTCTAAGCCCACCTTGAAAATAAACATTTTCCTCCTCATTTAATTTCTCTGGCATATGGTTAATTTCTCCTAATCTTCAAGTGGGCAGAAAAAAAGCTCCTGTGATTGACAGCACAGAGAGCAACAGATGGTGCTGCTTTTGTGCAAACAAAAGAGAGAAATAAGGCCATTCAATAGCATTGCTCTATCTCTTTAGTCACTTTTTTTTTGTGATGAGCTGTGTCATTACCTTTTAAGTCAACTATTCAGATACACACCAACTTTAAATTAAAAAAAAAACCAAACCAAAATAACCCACATTTCTAGTTTTGTATTCTTTACTGATACCTCTCACAAGTTTAAAAGCAGATTGTTTCTCACACAAGCACCTCTAAGTGTGCTGTAGTACCCAGCAAGACGTTCATAGTGCAAAAGTCCCAAGCGATTGCTCAAGGACCATGGTACGACTCCTTACACTGTACCATGTAATGCATGTGGGAGGCAAAAAAAGCACAAGTTTCACAAGTGCAAAATAAGTTAGTTGCTTCAGTCTGTATCCAGAGTAATTATAGACACGACTTTGAAATGGATTGGCATAAGAGGGTAATTTAGATAAAAGGTGTTCGGCAAGTTTCTGCCTTTGGATTTCTCAAAGAATGAATCTGTGCAGTCAAAATAGAGCAGGGCTGGCAAGCAAAGCCCCAGTAATCCTGATGCACAGGAAATGTCCTGTGTAAAGGAGAATTTCAAGTTACTAATCTGTGGTTTTGGTCATCTAAACTAGTGATCCCTCTGTGTTTTCTGTTCTTGCTCTTTCCCTCCCAGAAGCATATCCAACCCACATGGCTGCTCAGACACAACCTCCTCTTGTGGGCCAGAGGAGGTTTCTGAATGACCTTCACAAGCCTCCACAAGCAGCTCTGACATACAGCTTAGTATTGAATTCCCAAATTCTCCCTGGTCCTTGGGGCCAGCAGCAGCTGCTTAAGCTCCTTCAGCAATCCTACCTGCTGAGCACAGAGTGCAGCTCCTGAAGCAGCCCCAGCCCAGAAAAGCAACGTAAGCTCTTGGCTGAGTGAAGGAAGATGAAAACACACATTTAAGGACTTCCATCAGGTGGGACCAGAACTGGAAGTTTGGTGCTATGCTGGAGAAAGCAGGATGTATAACTCACCCATGCCCACCCCTGTGACCATCACAGAGCCAGCAAAGGGGGAGCAGGTGCTGGCAGTGCTTGCCAGCAGCAGCTCCAGCTGGCCCAGGCTCCTTGGCAACATCCTCCTGCAGACCCCACTGCTGTGTCTCATGCCAGGTTCACTTCCAGTTTTTCCTCAATTAAAAGGGATGTGTGGCACCAGGCAGGATCTGTCTACCTCGTCACCAGGCTGCAGGCACGCAATGCACTCCAGGCACGGAGACAAGTGGGGTGGCCTCCTCTCTCTCCTGACAAAGCTTGTATCAAATAATGAGTATTTTAGACAGCTGGGTCTGGCCTCAGCTGAAATCTTCCTTTCCCCTTTTTCACCCTCCTTGCCTTCCCTCTGCTCCAGTGTCTCAGTGCACTGCAGAGATCCACACTGGGCAGTGCTGGAAGCTCCTGTGGCAGCTCCTGCTGCTCTGCTCACTGCTCGTGGAGCATCCTACTTGCTTCGATAGTGAGGCCAGAGTACTAGAAGTTCTGGTCATTTGGTTTCTCCTCCCCAGAAGCAAATATTTCCTCTCTGCAATGCCCATCAGCAGGATCCCATGTCACATGGCAAATTCCTTCAAGGCATGAACCTCAGTTTGGATGCAGAAATTAATTTACAGCAGGACCTCAGACTGAGCCAAACAGAAGAGCGTGTTTTAAAAGAAATTTGCATATGCGGTGGGCAGTCTCTGGCTGATACTACTTTCACTGAGGAGTCAGTTCAGGCTTGCTGCTAGGAAGGAGGCAGATGAGGTCCCTTTTCCCTGTGGCTGCTGTGCTGAAGGGGGCTGGCAGAGCTGTGTTTGACAGAAGCTGTGAGCCTAGCAAAGTGTTTGTGGCCAGCTATAATTTAAACTCTAGCAGATCATGTCAGATTCTCCCAGCTCCAGCTACATTCACTGCTGTGGGATGGTAAATCTGTGTTTCTGCCTCACACAGGCACTTCTCTCCAGCTGGGTTCGGTGAACACCTTCAGCGTCAGTCTCATGCTCCTCTTTGCTCTGCCTGCCTAACCTCCTGGCATCCTTCCACCAAAGTGAATTGATTTTTCCTGGTTTTCAGGAAAACAGGTGCTTGCCTGTTCCCTAGGACACAGGTAATCTGTGCCACTTGGTATGTTTCAAGAGGCCGGGGGAAATGGGAATGAGAATCCCATCAGCTGCAGCACATGGTAACGATATCACTTTTAGAAATCACTTGAAAGGATTGAGTTTCGTCTTTCAGCCACATCCTGAGAAGCACAGTTTTTCTCTGAAAAAAACCCAAAAAACTTAAAAGTGGGATCTGTGGCTGGTCTCCTGCATCAATTTTGACAGTAGACCAGTGAAACTGAGTCTCCGGAGGAGCTAAATCTGCTGCATTGCGGAAAGGGGGTAAAATCTGCCCCAGCCCAAATTCACCCAGCCCCTCCTCAGCCAGTGGGGAAGGAGGTGGGGATAACCTTGGCCAAGTTCCCTGGTGGGGCTGTGGTCCACCAGCTTCCCGCAGGGAGACAGGAAGGCAGGGAGGCAGGCAGGCAGGCTCTGCTGGCTTTGCTGCTGCAACAGCAGATGTATGTCCAAAGGCTGCTGTGGGGCACGGAGTTTCTGTCCCTTGCTCACCCCCGGGGAGCTGCTGCACCCTGGCAGATGCCTGCTTCACCCATGCCTATGGCTGGCCTTGGGGTGCAGCAAAACAAAGGAGCTGATGGCAGTGATAGCATTGCTTTTCCTACACCCCGTCCTCATAACTCAGCCTGAGGTGCAGGCAGAGGCTGGGCTTGCTGCCTTGTGTGTCCAGGAGTGTCTCAGCTCAGAGATTTGCTAACAATCCTGTGGCTGAGCCTTTCATAAAAATACTCAGGTTTCTTTCCCACTAGAAGCTGAATTTGACATTAGTGAAGAAGTTAATAGAAATTACAGATGTGGAGTGAAACTTGCTGAGCCAAAAGTGTCCCATTGCAGATGAACTCTTGGCCATAATTCAGTGTCCCATCTGTTTTTCTTACAAACTAATGAGCTACATTAAAATCAGATCATTCATTTAATGTCTGCTTTAGCAGCTTCTGTGTCCTGAGGTTTCTGAGGCTTTTCTAGAAATCTGCTAGAGAAATCAGCTCCCTTTATTTCTCTCCAAAGCCTGTGTTGCCTGAATGAATCTGAGCCATATATGAAAAAAATGATGCCTCCTATGAACACATCCAGACTTCCACTCTTAGAATCCTAGAATGGATTGGATTGGAAGTGGCCTGTAAAGGTCACGTACTCCAATCCCCTGCAATTCAATCTGATCTTGAATGTTTCAATGGGATGTTCCACCACCTCTGTCTTTGTCTCTAGTTTAAGTCAAACCTCCTTTATTTTAAGGACCCTTGTCCTATCACAGCAGACCTTGCTAAAAAGTCTGTCCTCATCTTTCTAATAAGCCTCCTTTATGTATTGAAAGGTCACAAGAAGGTTTCCGGGGTGTTCCCTTCTCTGGGCTGAACAATCTCATCTCTCTCAGCCTGTCTTTACAAGAGAGGTACACCTGCCCTCTGACCATTTTCATTCTCACCAGACAAGAGACCCCACCTTGTTATCTTTAAATTGCCAAATATGCCAAGATGATTGACTTCTCTAAAAAAAAAGATCAAAGCCATTTTTCTCTTACTAGAAACAGTAATAAGTTAACAAAAAATTAAATTAATTAATGCGCCTTAGCAGCAACTGATTTGGAACACAAGACTCATCTCTGTCAGCTTTTACCTGGTAAGGCTTGTAGAAAGAAATGTTTTCTTTCCAAAAAAGCATGATTAAAAGCTAAAAGCAATATATCTTTCCATAGCATGTTCCTAACAAGGTAAATTGACATAGTCGTGCTGAGGGTGGCCACAACACGGCCTTTACATTGGGAAGGTGGTTTTGAAACTGAACCTTCTGGTGGGAGATGACAGTAAAGGCAACAGCTCAGAGTCCAACCATTTATTAAATGAATGTAACGCTCTTTACTTATTATTTGGAGTAAAACCCCAGGATGTGTACTCAAACCTGCAGCTTTGCAGGGGTCATTTTCACGTGGAACTGGTGGAACTGGCAGCTGTGACAGCACCTCACTGTCCGGTCTCTATGTTTGGGGGTGTGTGGCTTACACTGTGCTGGAGAGGACTAATTGCTTATACAAAGTTCTCAGCCTCTCATGTGACTTTTAGTTTAACGTTACTGAGAGAGAAGATTTTTGGCTGTCCTATTTGCTGACAAAACCCCAGCATGGGAAGAGCAAAGCAAAGATTCCTGCTGACCTCAGCAACAGAGTTCAGAGCAATTGTGGGGTGGGGTGGCATGATCCACCACGTGGCTCATGCCACTGCAGGCTTGAGAAACATCTAACCCTGGTTAAAAACAACAGAGAGGCAAAGAGGGATGGAAGCAACGTGTAAGAAATTATCCAATTCAAGAAAGTTCACAGCTTTCCCCACCTATGAAAGCGCAGTGAGAGCACGAACCAGAACTGCTCTGTGAAGGATTTATCCACAATCCTACAACCCCATGGCTGTCTCTGATGGAAACACCACTGTCTGAGGTTGGGCCACCACCAAAAAGGCTATTCTAACCCACTTTGGGTTATCCAGAGCAATTGCCTTACCATGAAAGTGAAAAGACACAACTCCCAGTGTTGCTAGCAGAAAGAATTTGGGGAAAACCTTCAGCACCCAAAGGCTTAAAAATTAAGGGCAAAAACCTTAGACACCACCGTTTTCACCCTTAATTTTTACACTGTCTGCTGAACTGCAGTCTTTTTGGTTTACTCTGTGACAGAACATTTTATTCATCTTGCGAGGTTGTGCTCACAGAAATCGATTCACATGATGCATCTTCCCCCAAGGGCAGCGCACCACGGGCTGGAGACACTGCCTCACTGTGCCTCCCAGCAGGAGATGGGGCTCCTCCAGGACTGAAGGACACTCCTCTCATCACCTGACTAGTGCTGAAATGGTATCACTGCTCTCAGAGACACCCTCAGCTCTGCACAGCACCTCTTCCTACCACCCCTCTGTGCTAAAGAGGTGGTACTGAGGGATTTGGCAGGTTAAAACATCACTCCCTCAATACACAGCCATAAATAGGTTGCTCAGGTCCTTATTTGCAGCAGGGATGTGGCAGACTGCTCTCGTGTCTTTGATAAAGGGAAAACTCCAAATAACAGACGCTTGAAACAGCAAGAGAAGTAGCTGTGCCTATGGCACTGCTCGAGGACTGTCTAGCCAAACCATTTAGGTCTAGCTTGCTTTTACTTCCACCTCACTACTCCGAATCAGCCCAGGGGCTGTCATAAGGAGATGAACATTTGATAACAAACGTGGCAGACAAAATCTGGACAAACTCCCGAAAGCCTTTCAAGAGCTGTCCCCTCAACCAGAGTCACTGCTCACAGACCAAAGGCTGGATGTGGTTGGTAACAGGTCGAGATACAGATTGTAAGTGTCTGGACCATTGTAGGAACATCTATCCTTTTCTATGGATGAATAAGGAATTCCTCAAGTGTATAAAGCCATTATATAAAAATATAATACAAAACCCCCCTGCCATGGTGATATAATATTCTTTTCAAACTACCTTTTCTTTTCTTCTCCCTGTGAATATTTAGAACACAAATCAGGAAGACAAACTTAGCTTTTCCTTGTAGAAAACTCATTCTTCTCTGTACAAATGGTGCTAGTTTGCTGGGCTTTAGCCCAGCAAGGGCTGCCAGCCCTCTAAGAGAGGTTTACTTGTCTTCAGTCCATGTGGCTCCTTCCCAGTTCTTATTACAGCATGAATTTTAAAAAATATTTTTCGTTCAAACAGGCAAGCAATGAATGAAAGTGAATGTGCCAGATGTCCCTCTCCATTCTGTCCAGTCTATCCCTCTTCTAGGGTAAACAGATGGTTGTGGATGGAGTATTTATCAGAAACCTTTTACAAGGAGAATAAACAAAGCAAAAGGCTGGGCCTGCAGCACATTGCAGCTGCTGGCTTTATACACCAGGTTGGCTTGGCTTGGCTTGTTTTGATAAGTCCAACCTTTTTGCCTCTTTCTAAAGCTGGCTTCTTAGCTCCCTTCCAGCTGGCCCATTTGGGGTACGTGTTGTTGGTAGATAGTGATGGACACCCCTCCTCCTACCACAGTCTGATTTATTTTATCCCTTCCGTGACCCAGGCATGGTCACACAGGTTTTTATCATTTTGACTGCAGCCTGGACACAGTGTGTTCACAAGCAAGGGCTTGGACCTTTCTGCTAATGATCTCAGCAGAGCTCACCAGAAGGTTGAAATCCAAACCCAGAGTGCCTCCACTTTTCTGACAGCCCCACCCTTGACCGATGGTGTCCCATGTCCCAATACATGGATAAAACAAAGACTTGAATAATCAGATATATAATCACAACAGTCAAGAACTATCCCAGTAAAAAGATCTTACCATGTTAATGCACCATAGATCTGCCATAGTTCCTTTTCATCCTGGGCCCAAGTAGGGGAGGGAGAACTGGGAGAGTTCAACTATTAATATAAACTCTGTTTTTCACTTGACAGTCCACTTTCCTGAAGACATATTGTCTTTAATAGATCTTTGGAATCTGAGAAACTCTGTTAAATCTGGACCCCTAGAAATGATTTGTGTGACACTGGGTCACGTAAACTCTGAAATTCTGCTTACAGTCCCCAGACAAATATTTTACAGTTTATTCTTAAGCTCTCCTGAATATGAGAGCACGCTGAGAACATTTTGTCTTTGTGCCTTTCATTGTGCAGGGCACAAGAAATCTGCAGACCTGAAACTGCTTCTCAGCCTCCCACTCAAAACCAGCACACCTCACCTGAACTCACCACACCTCCTGCATGTGCAGAGTTTGAGCTGGGCATGCAGTCAGAACAGGGCTTCTCACAAGACATTCTTTACTGCTTGTTGGGTGGTTCAAATAATGAGTAGTTGTTTCTACAGTATGTTAGCCGTGTACAGCTAATGTGTGTTTTGGTCCTCGCCAGGTCAAAGGAATTGCAGAGAAGAGCATATTTCAAGTAATAAATTTAAACATTTTGAAACTTGAGGGGAAAAAAAAAAGTGAAATAAGATGAAGCCAAAGATTAGGGTTAGATCTTGTTTAATCCAAACCAGGATATCCATCCCTGACAAAAATGTTGACCACGGCTATTCTCTTGGCACCGTGTCTGTTCTCTCCCCACCCTGCTTTCTTGGAAGCCACTGTGCCCTGGCTCTTCAATTAGAGACGGATAACTGATGCATTGCACACTGGAAAAAGCTTATCACACTGCATTATTTGTTCCATCGCTGGAGCCCTATCACCACTGTGAAATCTATTTCTTCAAGTTTGAAAGGCACTTGGATAAACCACCTGGCCATCCTGTCTGGGACTGCCGACTGTCTGATCCAGGCAGTTTGTCACGGACCCATGACAATGGCATTGATGGAGTGAATGTGTCTCTGGTGCATATTTTGGGGCAAGGGTTTGTGCAGATGATCTGGCGGAGGTTGAGCTGTGTTTTGGAGGATCATCTGGACAGCAGCTCTGCTGTAGCTGGGAGCTCAGGCCTGAGTTTCTGCCCATTTAGGGAATCCCTCAATTTAGGTGTATGGAGGGGGTGAGAAAAATGGTTTTAGGCTGTAAAAATGGAGGGATGAGGTAGCAGTGGTAGTCCCGGGCTGCTGGGGCATATCACCTGAGGGTACTTCCCTGGGCAAGCCAAGGGGTGGTGGAGAGTAGATGGAGACCTCAGCTCCAGTTCTCATATTATATTGGAAAGAAAATGTCAGTGCCAAGCAAGGCAAGAGGATTTCCTGACTGATGGAAAAGTCAGAGTTAGGGAGAATCCGGAAGTCATCTGCACTGGGTGAGGGCAGAAGACATGTAATGGAGCTGGATTTGCCCTACTCTCGTTCTCCACAGCTAGTGATAGCATCCTATAACCAGCCTGGGAAACACCTACAAAACACACTTGTCTGCTGAATTCCCCATGGAACTGGAGTGGCTGCAAACCACGCACAGCTTGGGCGCTCAAGCCGAACTGCACAAAGCACTCACTGCGCCACCACTGTCTGCAGAGCCCAGTGGCTGTGGGCTACAGAGAACAACATGTTTAACCATGGAGGAGGTGATGCATGCACAGTGACTGCAAGCTCTTTCTGGGTGACAAACACCTGGAAAGCCCCATGAATCTGCCTTTCTCTTGGTGGCTCACTCTGGAGGCTCTCTTGGGGGATGGTGGTGGTTTTTACCTGAATCCCTGTCACTGACCAAAACTGCCACAGAAAAAGGAGCAGATCACAGAAGCTTTCAATGAAAATACTTCATTTGTTCCTGTGGGTTTGCAGTGGTCAGCACAGAGGTGAGAAAAGGTTTCAAAGCTGCCAGGTTGAGGTCTGAGGGCTCTGCCCGAGGCTGCTGTAGCAGTGAGCCAAAGGGCAGTGCAGTGCTGGGTGTTCTTCATTGCCACCAGAGACAGGAGGCTTTATCCCTGTGCTGCTGCAGGAGTGGTGGAAGTTCCATGCAGACCAAGGGGGTGGGCAGCCCTACAAGAGCAGGAGGGGAGTGTACCCAGGCAGTAATGAGCCCAGAGAGCTATAGTGGGCTAGGAATTTGGAGCTGGTCAGTGTGTCGTGGTGGCATGGTGCAGGGTGACCCTCATCCCTTCAGCTGTGGCCTGCCTCTCTTACTGTCTCAGGGGAGACTTGCTTGTGAAACTGCAGGTGCAGATTATCTCTGTGTCTGGTATGAAGGAATTATCACTGCAAACAGGATTATTTGTAAGGGAGGGCACCATAAATGTTCAATTACAGATACAAGCCTGTCTGGGCCACAGAATACTTAAATTTTTAAAATTATAATACTTCTGTTTTGTTGCCTCTTGAAAGAGTAGCCTTCAATTTTACATGCTAACCTCACCAATAACCCACTTTCCCAATGTCAGTATGAATAACATGGGTGTAAGAATCAGTCCCTTATCTCATGGAGCAGTTTTTGCCTGCAGACAAGGTGGGAAGTAGCTTTCAGTCAACAGTTTTTGCATTTTAGCTGATCTCTCATTACCTGACATTAACAGACCCATGTGCTTCACTTCGTCTTAGGATAGAGACACATCTTAGCAGATAGAGGCACATCCTGCTGCCGGAGACCAACAGGGCAAATGCAGCAGCAGCCGTGTGTGAGCTCAGCTGGCAAAGGCTGGAAGGGTGGTGCTAGGTGTGCAAATGCATAGCAAACAGGTAGGGAAAGTGTCAGATTTTATTTTCTCTGCCAGCACACCTGCAGCACACACCAGCCTTGCACCTAAAAGTAAAACCAAACCTTTTAGGTCAGTCCTTTTCGCATCGCCATTTCAGGAAGATATCTTCTTCTCAGCATAAAGCATTTTCAGTGTTTTATTCTAGCAGAGAGTAAATTCAAACTCTGCTATTTTCATGTCCTATTATTTTAGATTCAGGTCACATGTTTGAATGAGTGTATTTGACCATTTTCAGATCAAGAATGGAGAATGAGAAACAATTCCTCCATTGGTTTTTTACTGAGTCCAAAATTTCTGCCTTTAGACAATGGTATTGTGGGACAGCTATTCCTTGATGAAGGCACCGAGCAGAATAATGGGCACCAAAGATTTCTGCAGATGGCATTCTGTTCAAAAGACTAGAAATAAAAGAGCAAAATCTAAACTCTGCTATTAATTGGGACCAAAAAATGTGTCTAGCATCAAACCACAAGAGCAATGATGAGTAGGGACCAGGTGGACTCTATTAGGGAGCAAGGAAGAGAAGGAATCTTTCTTCTTCCTAATGGCTGCCAAGAAACATGCTTGTTTCAGCTTTTGCACGAAATGATAGATGGTGGCTTTGAAGCCCAAATCTCTTTGGTTTTACTCTTTCTCCTTCTGGGACATGGGTGCTGTGGATGGTCATTACTCACATTGGAAACATTTGCCACAGGAAGCTCCTGGAACAGATTTTGGAAAGCTATGAAAGCCATAATGTCAGCCGAAAACATCAGTGCTGTCCTAGCACTTGCTGAATCAAATTATTAAGTGCCAAAATAAATTAATGTTTGTCTCTTAGTCATTCCCAATTTTACAGAATCCAGGGCTTTCAAACTCCCTTCCTACCAAGAAAGTACTCTCTACTTGAAGAAGAAACCCTGCTTCAGTGGCAGCAGCTTCCAGAATCTGCAACTGTGTTTTCTGAAGTCTTGCTTCACTCTGCAGTAAATTCCCTTCCACCTCTGTTTGCCTGGTAAAATATTTGCTTTTTAAAAAAAATCAGGATTTTCGGTAGTCATAAAGCATAGGCTAATGAGCCTCTTCTGCAAGACTATTTAGTTAATTAATATTTATACACTGCAGCAAGGCTCAAGAGCTAATCTATGAAGTGTTATTTAATAGTTCTGAATATCTGCCTTGGGACTCTGAGATTGAAATTCACTACAATTGAATTAAGCTTCAATTAAAGGTTCCTGTCATTAAATCTTTACCACAGGGGCAATAAACACAACAAAAACATGAAGCAAGGAGATGCAGCTCTGCCTGGCAAGCCTGTGGGCTGAGATAACCAAGAGCCACTTCTGTTCCTGGGAGTAGAGAGTGACTATCACTGAGACAACTCAATCATGTTTATCCTTGGGGCCAAGCACTGAGCACACAGGAGCTGAGGTTTCTGCTCCTATGCCATACTTGGCTGGTGGAGAATGAGAGAAAGAGAAGACCAGCCCTTGGCTGCCTCCAGTAGCCTGGAGCACCGTCCCAGACCCCTCGTGTCTCTGGGGGCTGGCATTGCCTTTGGGGTGAGTGGTGCAGTCTCACACTCCTCTCTGTGGGTTGTTGAGTAGGAAATTACCATGGCAAGTGGCTGGGTACAGGCCAACACTGACACTTTTTGTGCTTGGCCACCAGCAGACAGCCCCCAGCTGCAAAGGGCTCAGCGCTCTCTCTCATCTCCAGCCAGCGTCTCTCCCGTGACGTGACTCGTCCTGCTGTCTCCCACAGAAAGAACCAGAACATGAAACAGAGAATCCTTTCTCACCATCCTTCAAGCGCTTCCTCACCATCACTCAGCAGCCATCAATTGCACACCCCTTCCAGCACTCACAAGGGTCTGAATGAACAACCTGCACAGATAGATCTGCTGGGGTTATCTTCCATTTTGACAGGACAACCACAGCCACTTTCAAATTCTCTGCTGCTTTAGCCTTATTCTCCCCATTTGAGGTCAAACGCAGGGTTTCCTGTGACTTCACAAGGATTAAGGTTAGGCTTAGTTTCTGCAGA
The DNA here is from genome assembly GCA_013398015.1 of Oreocharis arfaki. Taxonomy (NCBI): domain Eukaryota; kingdom Metazoa; phylum Chordata; class Aves; order Passeriformes; family Paramythiidae; genus Oreocharis; species Oreocharis arfaki. Next base: position 488,454 of record VZRR01006557.1, on the reverse strand, counting down.
TGCTCCATACCTCATCTCCATCACCTCCAGAGGGTGCTGCCACCTGCAGCTGGGGCCTTTTAGCAGATGCAGCTCATTCACCTGTCCAGCAGTGCCTGTGGAGCTTTGCTTTGCTGCCATGGCATGCTGGTGTGCTTAAGGCTTTCTACATTACTGAATAAGTTAGCACCTCATTTCACTGGTGGATCTTGGCTTTCCTGTTGTTCACATCCTGGTTTGTCTCCAGGATGTCTTTTGGAGTACACTATTTCCCACCTCAAAATTAAACCTGGGTGATATTTCCAGATCATTAGCTTCTAAGACTACTTTCTGGAGGGATGAAACATTCACCAGCATCCCAACAGGCTCCTGGTACTCCCATTTCCCTCTGACCCCATCTCTGAGCATGTAACTTCAGCCTCCTGATTTAAAAAACATCCACTCTAGCATGCTGTGCATTGACCCTCACATTCATCAAGCAACTGAACAAGAAGGAAAAATATAAAACCAGAAAAGAAATATAAGAGGGATAGTTTAGGGCCACAGAACAGCTTAGAGGACATAGAGGAGCCTCAGTCAAAAACTGAGCAGGATAGTCAACCCTGAACAACTCGAGTATGAGTCAGTCCATCACATTGTGGGGCTGGGGATCGTTCCTGGGACGGATGGCTTCAGTCATATTGTTGCAGCCACGTACTGGTGAAGAGTTTCTCACAGACCAAGGAGCTACTTGCTTTTGGGAAGGTTGGGTGTGCATGTGGATGTGTATACAGAACTCCATCCTGCAGTTATGGCTTTCTAGAGAATACTAGTGGGTGGTTCAAAAAGTAAAATAAGGATATTATTATTATTGTATACATATAATTCGATTCGTTTAGTCTGAAATAAGCCCCTGGTAAATTTATATTTACTTGGCAGTGAAAACCTAAGACTTGGTTTGGCAATTACATTTAGGAAAACATTAGGAACTCAAGGGAGAAAATATTACTTGGCCAAGAATGTTGAACTAATGCTGAGAAATGGGGCTCTGTGAATCTGAACTCAACTGAGTTTTTTAAAGCTACTTACCCGGTCTCCTTCCACTGCTGGCCAACTGACAGAAATTCAATATTTTTCTTCTAGTGAATGAAAAGCGTAGTCAGAAACAGCCACTGGGTCAGGATCATATGCAAAAGCTCCTCTTGTGCTTTTGTTTCCTAATTGCTTTTGGAAGGATTTTTCGGACTGGGCTGACGCAGTTGTGTGTGTGAATTTCCTGGCAAATAAGAAAGGTGACTGTGTCCAAAAGACATTTAAGAGTGTGGATTCACAGCCTTTCCATGTCTAATCAAGGAGCGTGAACCATTAGCCACATGTTCCCCATTTCCATCACATTTTTTCACACTTAAACAAAAACATGCCAAAGGAAAGGTGCTACATTTTTTAATGCCCCCAAATAGGAACCACAGGAGTCCATTAAATGCTGTGGTCATTTCCAGCATACAAATCAATTTTCCTTGTGGTGATGAAGTGGTGAATAATGCCTGGTTTGTTTAAAGGAGCATGACTGATTTTGGATGAAGGATCCTGTCACTTTGGCATTTTTAGTTTTATTTATTGCATGCAACCGTATAAAACCTGGTACTGGTCTCAGTGCCAGGCTTACTAGTGGAAAAGCTGAAAGGACCACATAACTTCTGGTGCAGCAAAGAGGTTCTCCTTCTGCAAGGCATTTGCTGGACTCCTGAAAAATTATTTTGAATAACATGGCAGAGAAGGATTTCATCAGTTGGCATCTACTGGCTTTATTTTTTCTCCCATTTTGCCTGTGTCAAGATGAATACATGGAGGTGAGCAGAAGATCTTATAAACCAGTGGCCAAAATATTGCAAAGTCACCACCAGACTGGTCACAAAGGTTCCAGAAGCAGGGAAATATTGAAACAGCGGACTCAACTAATAGAGTGGACTGTTGTTAATAGCACATCTACAGACCATAAAGTCCTGAGACCAGAGGTAGATGATGTAGAACTGACTACCTCAGATAGAGTCCAGGTACTCTGAATTAATCTTCTAAAGATATCTTTAAAGCTAATGAGATATTTTATTTTTTTTGCTAACATTATTAGTGGTATATTTATGAAATAATTTTTATTAAAGCTGTTGTATTGGTCTGTATCCTGCTGGGTTGCTTTATAGGATCTTTTAATGAGCTGGTAGAACCAGCAGTGGTTGGGGACACTGGTTTCAACATAGGCAGCAGCACTTTGTTCTGTTGAAAGTGGGGACCTGTGAAATCATATATTGTGAAGTAGACTGTCTTAATTATCCCAAAGTATTAATTATTTAATGTATCAAAGTTTTAAATATTGCTAACTCATTTGGATGTGAAAGAAAATTACAGAATTTATAGAGGTATTTGGAGAGATTCAATTAGCAGAGAATAATTTTACTTGAAAGTGATGTATATAAAGTACATTTCTTGAGCTTGAGACAAACATAATGAAATTCTGAATGTTCAAAAATTTTATTCTAAGGAGTAGGTTGAAAAAAACAGATACTAGTGTAATGAGTAGATTTAATAATATAAATCAACTGAGAGTTTAAGAAGAAAAAAAGGCTCGCAATGAAACTCTAAATCATCTGCAGTATCTGCATTTTAAACTGAGAATCTTTTTATGCCTTTCATGGCACTTTACAGTCATTAGTTTATAGCACAGGGAAAATGGCATAACCCAATTATACATTAAATATTGCAGTCCAAATTTGAAAGAAAAAAAATCGGAAGGACAGATTTTTCTAGCGCTAGGCAAAACAAAATTCCACTCAAATGAAGGGGTTTTTTTGATCGATGTGTTTTAGTAACAGCAGGAACATGAGTGCTTTGTTCCTACAGCTGATACAAATGTTTAAGTCCAGTATAGTTCACCTTTTATGATCTGGGGTTTTTACATTTTTTCAGATCAAAATATGATATTTTGAATTGCCAAAATCAAGGACATGGACACAAGTGTTGAATAATAAGCTGTGTCATGATAAGCAGAGAAGAGATTTGATTTCAATCCGATTCTGGGCTTGAAGAACTGAAACACATCCAAGTATGGGAATAGGTTTAATACACCACTGTATTCCCTGTATTAAAAACTTTACAGTGCTTTGCGTTTTGTATTTCTTGGGCAAGAGTTAAATGTTCCTCCCGTGCACTCAGCAAGACAGATATTTAACTGTAGGCATGTTAAACTGTGCTTGCAGAATGTAAACTGTGTAAAACATAAGGTATACAGTCCAAAGAGCCCGCTAGTGTGTGCAGACCTCTTTACTGCAGGGAGAATTCTGCAGCTGCGCACTGCACACCGTGGACAAAAGATTCCCTTTTGACTCTATACAGTTTCAGATAATGCAGGATTTAATTAAATCTTGAACTAAAAAGTTGTAAAACTACAACTTTTTAGGGCTCAAACTCTCCCTCACAGAAAGTGTCACTGTGTTTGGGCTGCATGTGTCTCTCGTCAGAGTTTAATGCAACTTGACTGGAACTGCCTGCTGAGGGAACTGGTTGTGACATTAAAAATGAGCCCAGCGAGCCTGAGTACAGCTGATGGCAGTCATTTACCTGCCAGCCCATCTCCAAGAAGCAATCTTTTCTGGGGAAGTGATGCAATTTTTGGCTTACTGAAATGAAATGGAGCACTAGCTGATGCATGACAGGGATAATCAATCACAGAGTGGCTTACGCAATACGTGTTTTCCACTTCCAGACTCCAGGAATTTTTAGGCGAAGGAAGAACAAAGGTGGCACTGACATGTTTTAATTCGTGTGCCAGCGCTCTCTTCCCCTTGAGTCCCCTTGAGATATATGGAAACTGTTCAATTCCTATGTTCCTACTTTCCTGATTGTTTTAGGTAGAATAGCTTTACCCAGCTAAAGAGAGGCTAAAGAGAAGAATCTCACCCTCTTGCTGAAGTGTTTTAAAGTGTTTAAAGAGTCCATTCCCTGTTGTGGAACAGAGATGATAGCATTTGTCTTTGTTATTGTCTTTGCTGCACTGGGTGCAAGGCCAGTTTCCACACTGCTGTTAACTCATGCAAAATATTAAGCGCATTTCTCAAGAACAAGAACTCCTAGAGACTAGGGACAGCCACGATAGACCGTTTTTCCATTTCAGGTTGCTCTTTGAAAATCTTTAAATATTGCTGCCCAAGCAGTGCTTTACCCTGAATTTTGGCAACTTTTGTTTGTTTCTTTGCTTGGAGAAAGAGCATGGAGGGACTTAGTGCCCACAGAGACAATTTCACATTCAGAACAGAAATCAAGAATGGTGGAGGTACATTACTTGTCTTAGACAATAAAACAGAAACTCATAAAATTAATCAGGAAGTCAAAAAGGACTGGGTCTCCAATTATGACTCATTCACAGCTTTAAATTAAGGGAATTTTATAGACCGTCTGTTGCCTAGATCATTGTCCTATATACTAAATCATGGGAAATTCAGCAAATAGCCTCAGAAATACTTCCGGTTTTCTATCAGTATTAGGATGTCAATGTGGCAGATGGATTTCACAAGCTCCTAAATCATATCCTTGTTCTGGCAGCAAAGTCAAAGATTCACTGACACAATTTATGCACAAATGGCTGCAAAGGACGCCTTTGGCAAGTAGATTGCAACTTATCTCTATGTCACGTAATTTTACTTTAGGAACACATTTTTCCTTCAAATGTACTCTTCATGAAGTTCTCTGCTTTTAAAGATTAAAAGAAAATCCTAAATATTCATCATCCTTAGCAGCTGACCATGAACAATTTTTCCTCCTAGTGAAAAAATCAGTAAAGATAGTAAGTTAATTACTTTATGACTTGCATAAGTAGCTATTTTGAAGTCAGTGGAACTGTTGCATACAACCAGACTGGCAGGACTTGTCTTATTTCACACCTAAGAACCTGATGAGCTTTTTTTGAGGTAATGCCAAATAGCACGTGGTTATGACCAGCACTTGTATCTATTTTATGATAAAATAGCTGGTTCTCTAATACAGCTCAGGACTCCAATGCATTGTGTGAAAAAGACAAATCACATCTGCACAGAGAGTCTCATATGCAGTCCACTTTGCTGAATTCATGTCTTCCCTCAGTTACAACCCACCATTCTAAGTCTTTGGATATTTTTAGGCTGATAGGAATTTTTTGCTCTTGGCAGGCATGTATTTAGTTTATACTTTCCCATTTAACGTGAATATGAAACATTATCTAAAAAGAGCTGGAGATTTTAATCTCAATGCAACAATCAACGTTAGTATTTTAGAGGGTAAAATATGTTTGCACAATTCCAGTCTTCTTGTACTTGGCTCCCTTTCAAGGAGTGAAAATGAGCTGAAAGCAGGGCTGCTTCTTCTCTCATATTAGGAAAATTATAAAAAGTGTATTGGGTGATTGTCAGTTATGTCCTTCCTAACAACTGGAAGAGACAAAACAGCCAGAAAAATACAAACAGGTTCTCCAGGAAGAGACAGTTCAAGATGCAGAACTTATTTTTCTCATTAAGTATAGACCTTGCCCAGAATTAAGCTAAAAAGAAGAGCCTTGACAAAACCCCATAAATATGAAGCCCTTCTGCCCATTGGCAAGTCTTAACTTTTCCATAACTCTTTGAATATGAAGGATATTTGTTTAGCAGTCAAGTCGGCGTTTATTCCCATGGTAACTCCACCATCCCTGGTTCCAGCTGGATGGGGCACGTGTCTGTCTCGTTGGAGGAGTTGAAGCATTTTGGTGGTGGCATGAAATGAATTTTCTGTATCCGTAAGTTCCTAAGCCTCCTGAAATGAATGAATTCAGGGAGTGTGCTTGGTGTTGTTCAAGACACAGGCAGAAGGTTTCAGATGACATCACTGATGACACTGGGGGCAGGAATACAGCACACCTATGTGCTCATTTCACAGCTCCCATCCTGCCCGAGGCTCATTTTCTGCCACTAAACCAGTAACTCTGCATCAGGCAAGTAATTTGACAATGATAAAGATGAGTGGAAAGAAGGGGAAGGAGGACAAATAGTAGAATGACTAAAGAAAAGTCATAGTTGGATTGATGTAATTATCCCTCTCCAGATTTTAAGAACTGCAGGTTTGCATCTCAGGAAAGAATTGTAGGGGAAAAGAAACAAGAGGGACAAATGAGGAGGTAGAGGAATAAAATGAAACACTTGACCTCGGCCTCAGCTGACCCACTGGAAGGTCTATGATAACTAAGTCATGAAATCCAGTCAGGATTGAATGAGTCTCCATTAGTACAAATACAATACTACGGAAAAGAAAATCACTTAAACAAAACTATTATTGAACTGATTGCTACAGTAACAGAGCTGTACATAATAAACTCTTTATTTTATTTATGCTGCTGTATTAGTCAGCATATAGGTTTTCATAGTTACACATTCACCACTACAAATGATCAAAAGTCCCTAACACTTTGTCTTGTGCTAAGGTCAATTTTTTATCTTGTGTCTTGGCACTTTTTTAGATTCTCCCAACTTTAGTAGCCTGTAAATACACAGGTCTGGGATCATGAAGAGGAATATGATGCACAGACTTTTTTAATATCTTCTTTGGGTGGTCCAACAGTTTCATTTATGTTTAGTGGATGATAGTTCATTGCTGAAAGTCAAATCAAGTCCCTTGTGTCCTACCACTTGTTGTATATAGGCGTGTTTGTCATCAAAGGTCAGTTCAAATGTGGGATCAGGATGTGAATCTAATTGAAATATTCATCTAAATTTCATTATTTGGTATTAATTTATTTTCAAACCCCTCATTATTTAACAGGACAAGTTGTTTGTTTTAGCTCTTTTAGTTGTTTTTTCTATAGCTCTTTGAACGCTTCGAGAGCTATTCCTTTAAATCTTCCAAAAATAACATCTTCAGGGACAACCTATGTGAGAATTTCATGCCAGATAAGAACTGTTTTGAAAACTTACCAAGTGTATAAACAGAAATATATAATGAAGACCCTGTAAGCGACATGCACAAGACTGATGCCCTCCATGAAAGAGCTACTTAAAGCTTATTTTTGTGTACTTAGCCCCCCCAGCCTGGACCGCAGAATCCAGACTGCAGCTCCTGCTGCCGAGGTGACTTCGGAGTTCGACTCTACCAAGGGCCCCCAGGACCTCCTGGGCCCCCTGGGATGCCAGGTAAAGACGAAGTTAAATTCACATTTTTATCAGTCTAATTTCAGGCCATAAATTAGAGGTTATTCTATGAAATACCAGAGAATGGTCCAAACATCCGTATTTGGGGACAGATTCAGGAACAAGTTTTTCTATCATTTCAGAGGAGACAGATATTTTCAGTTATATTTTAAGGTATTTTCCATTGAAAACCTATTTGTTATTAAAATTCAGCTTTCACAAATTCATACTGAAAGTAATCTTATTACATCTCTAGGGAAAATTGGTCTCTCTTAAACCAGCATGCAGTTCCCGTTAAACTTGGAAGAACTTGTTCCCTGGAGCTGAGTATTGTGATCACCTTTGTATATCCAGCTGTGTTATTGTGCACTGTATTCAAGGGCTTTTCTTCATCTAGCATACTGCTAGCCAATATTTTACAGAAACAGAGATGCTTCTGTTCTCTCATAGAAGTTTCTTCACTTCCTTGTTTCATCTTGTCTTCCATAATAAAAAATCCTTTTTTTTTTTTTTACATTAAAAATGTGCGTAGAAGAACAGCTTACACAAGAAAAGTGTATACTTTGATCTGATAAGTGATATGGAAATAGAAGAGCCTAGAGAAGGGAAAATGTTGGTTGCATACTGGTGCAATTTTGTTATAGCAGCTACCTTCAGGGATTTGGAAATTACCATTCCTAAAGCAGAGGTACAACATAAATGAACTGAAAGACAGACTTGTCTCCTTTTCAAAAGCTTACATCTTCTGTTATCACAATAAAAATGCAATTCAGCGATCCATTAGTTATTAATAAATTGTTGGCTTCTTAGAAGCAGGATACAATTTTATACTAGACCCACATTTTCAAGGCTACAGTGGACATACCAGGACGTGGGCTAGTCCCAGCTTTGCCCTTCCCTCATGCGTCTGAGTCTCACTTTCTGCCACCACAGGATACCACGAACATACGTCTGGCAGCAACCTTCTGCACCCTGGGATTTCTGTCTCCTTCATTTGCTAGACTTCGTTTTGTTGCTCCTGTAAGGGGAATAACAGCAGTTGTTTTTCCCCTTGATTGAATCAAGTGTTGCTTGCAGACCTCTGTTCTGAACCAGTAGAGCAGTTCTGGCTTCACATAAAGAATGATTGTTGTTATTTTTAAGAGTTGCAGATTCCTCTATCCAAACAAAAGTGTGTATAATTTCTGTCACCATTTGGCTTCCTCATTTGAAGTTGTTGGTTTTTTTTCTTAATAGAAAAACTCTGAAGGATCACTTCATCATCAGATCTCAAACAACACTATTCTTCTTGTAAATTTGTAACCAGAGTGAACAATCAAGGAACAAGCAAAGTGGCAAAGAATCCTTTCAGGTTCTAATTCAGGTAGAATTAGGACAATGATGACATTAATTAATCCCCTGAGCCAAAAGATCAGGCTTTTGCTGCAGGAGGCATAATAATTTCTCAAGTGATTCTAGCCAAATTTAAAATTCTGTCAGCTGTCAAATTTTAAAATGCCAGCATAGACAGTAATTCAGTCAGTAAACACCAGGAAGTAAGTAATACTGCAGATGCATGAGTATGTTTTATAATGAGTCTTTTTACTCATTTACTCATAGTAAGCCATCTCAGAAAAGTTTAATTATAAAAATTTTGTCTCTCTTTAAATCTAGCACTATGCAGTCAAATGACCACTTTAAGCTAATCAGCACCCTGAGAATGCACACTCTCCAGTTTTTAGCACAGATTTTAGCAACTTCAGTGCTACAGCCATTCATCATTTGTGTGGATGTGCTTTAAAGATAGCAAAATCTTATTCAAAATTATCTTATTCTCTCATTTTTGACCTAATTTACTAGGAAATTAGTTACCAAAGGAAAAGCAAAAGTACTTCTGCAGGCTACCTGGTATATGTCAATAGAAAGTGGCTTTTGCTTTCCTTAGGCCTTGTGTCTGCTGAGGTCTTCTTGCACATCTCCCCAACAAAGCAATGACTTGAGACATCACCAGTTTATACAGCAACACCAAAACAACATGAGGGTAAACTCCTAAAATCTATGTCCTTCTGGAAACTTGCTCACCACAGCCTTCGCCTTCAGCTTGACCACACAGCAGTTTCTTACCCATGACAGCTCAGCCCGGCGTTTATGGCACTGCAGACTACACATGTTGCAAACTGTGGAAGAGGACCCTGTCACACTTATCTGTTAAAACATATTCAATTATTTAAATAAAACAGAAAACTTTGTTTCCCTTCAGGAAACCATGGAAACAATGGAAATAATGGAGCAACTGGCCAGGAAGGAGCCAAGGGCGAGAAAGGAGACAAAGGAGATATGGGACCAAGAGGAGAGCGTGGCCATCACGGACCCAAAGGCGAGAAGGGTTACCCTGGGATTCCCCCAGAGCTACAGGTACATCATCTCTGGCTTGTATTGGCTGCAGCACATCTCAGATTGTGGTTTTCTTCACTGTATAACAGCACCTTATTACTGTAAGATACTTAAGAAGCAAATCCCCCTGTAAATTAATACTGTGAGAGGCATATAGAGCCCTTGTCCTGACTGAAAAATGTGCTCTGCCAGATCTTTCTGGGAAAAAAAAAGCTTTATCCACAATCCAGCTGAGAATCCAGCTATTTCTTCCTAGGCAGGAAGAAACATATATGCTTTCCTTTGAGGGCAAAAAGCCAGAGTCTGGATTATTAAAGGAGAATGGCAGGGAATATCATTTTCCTACCAAGCTGTATCACATAAATAATTGCACTTCCCACAGCATATGAAAACAGTAAAGGAGTCATGTTCCTCAGGGCAGCCAGGCTTTGTGATATTCTCAGAAGCACATATATCCAACTCCTCAGGGTATGGGCTCAAAATTTTGGAGTGCAGACAGAGTCCTCTAGTTTCAAAAACTACCCCTCAGTAGTTATCTGTATATTTATATGTCTAGATTCTTCAAATATGTTTGGGGCCATGTAGGTTCTGCCTATGAATGAAAAACCCAAAAGCCAGATGAGCATTAAAACATGGGTTCAAGCCTGAGCTGTTGAGCTAAACTCTTGTGTTGGCACAATCTCACAGCTTTCGCATTAGAGCTCATTCAAATCCCAGGAATCTGGCAGATGGCAGAGAGCTTGTGTATGCATATCTATATCTATATCTATATCTATATCTATATCTATATCTATACACACAAATACACACAAATACATATATATTCATACATATGCACATATATAATAGATTAATGTATAAATATATATAATTATACTCACAGCAAAGCTGCATATTTTATAAACATACCTTTAATTACATTCAACATTTTGCAATTTGAAAATGAACTACCACTATTTTTTTTCTTACAAAAAGATGATGGTAGTAATGTAATTAAAACCGAATAATGAAAGAGAATGAATAATAGAAGTTCATATTGTAATACCTATTCAAGTAGGTATTATCTTGTATAATTCCATCACTTCTTTTAACAGACATGTTTAAAAATGCTTACAGTATAGCATATAATTTCGTAACACCACACTTAAGAATTTTAAAGTCAGTGGGGGTATAGGAGAAAACACTTTTGAATACAATACTGTTTTAAGTACAGGATTATTTTGAAAAACTTCATGTATCCATGTTGACCTGCTACTTCATAAAGAGATCTAGAGAGAAAGGACATATTTTTCTGCTTTTTTGATCAGCCCACAGAAAGTAGCTCAGGGTCAAAGAGACTGTGAAATGGAATCTAGACAAAAGCAATAAATTCCATCAATCTGCCACTGCAGCTGCTTTCCTTTAACACATGATGAACTTTGATGTGATCCTGGCTGAGAAGCAAGACATTAACAATTTGCCGTCATAGAAAATGCATCCATGCAGGGGTAAGGAAAATCAGCCCAAGCTTTCAGCACACATCTGGAGCTCCTTAAATTTCTGAACAGATGGCTAACGATTTCCGTTGTTGGATCCAGACTTGCATTTGATTGTCTGTTTTGGTTTTGTTCTGGTTTGGATGTGAAATCAAAAGGAGTTTGAACTGTTTTTTTTATTTTTTAAATACCAGCATAGCTGGAATCTCACAAAAAAAAGTCATTTTTGTGATGGGCAGTAACAGCTGCAATTGAACACTTGCCATTTAACAAGCTGAGATAGAAATAAAAAACCAAGTCTCTATGTGACCTTCTGGCAACAATGTGCAGCAATTCTGATGCTACACCATTTACTGACATAATGGGGGAGCGATGATAGACTTACAGAAAAAGGTCAGTCCGTTCCCTGACCAGGCCAGCTGGCAGGGTCATTTCCTGGTATCTTGCTGAGGGTAATTTAAGTTGTCCAGTGTGGGATGTTTTGCACTGCTTCCTATGAAACATTTCTATGGCAAGAAGTGAAACATGAAGCTGAAGCACACTTTTCATTTTCTTATTTTCCCCTCTTGGTCTCCACCACCCTCTGTTTTCAAGACTGAGGGCAACTGATAAGAGAGAAAAAGCATTGAATATTGAGTCCCAGCTACTGCACTTCCAGAGGACCTCTAATAAAAGTGCTTCATGTATCTCTAAAATAGTTAGCAAGAAACACTAACCTGCATGGATTTTACCGAGCATTATTTATTTTCACACATTCAGTTAAAAGCAATATCCAGTGTAAAGGCATTGCAGAATACATAAAAACTATATAAAACCCTTTTGTCAGAAACACCATCCATTTCCATACCATGTTGCTGTTCCATCATTCTAGCGAGATTTAAAAGTAAATAAAATCTGAAATTAAGGTTCTGAACTGCAAACACTTGACCATACGCTTACTTTACAGTCATGAATAGTCCAATTGAATATAAGAACCCTAGTCTTCTTCCAGTTTCATTCAATGGGAGTTTTGTTAACTGGAGTTTATTGGCCTTGGAGCAAGCCCTAGAAGAACATCTCTGTCAGGAAAATAAACAGACTGCAAACACAAGAAGAAATCTGTACCTGATTGCTCTACACATGTGCTTTTCATGAACGACTGAATAAGAACTGGACTTTTGCAGGTCGCCTTCATGGCTTCGATGGCTACTCACTTCAGCAACCAGAACAGTGGGATCATCTTCAGTAGTGTTGAAACCAACGTCGGGAATTTTTTTGATGTCATGACCGGGAGATTTGGTGCTCCAGTCAATGGTGAGCATTTGCAAAACAAAATAATGCAATTCTTGGAGCTATAGGGAAAAGTGTGGTCACTAAGGATGAGACACTATTTAACTGCCTTTGCACTCCCTCTGCATAGCTCTTGTTACCTACTTTACAGAAAAATGAATTGAAAAAACTGAGCAAGCCAAGAGAGGTCTTGCCAACCAGTGAGACTAGTCCTGACACAAAGGCAGGAGGAAGAGGCATGGCCAGGGCTGGGGAGAGAGCAGGACTGTCTGCTTTGCTGTGACTTCAGCCCTTCAGCCACGGTGATGACAGAACCATGGTCTTGATGTTGTAGCAGCAGCTTCTCAGTTGCCTCCTCCACCTGCTGCCTCCTGTCAATCTCTTCAACCCCATCTTCCCCCAAAGCAGTTCAGCTGTGAGCTGACCTGCAACAGATGTGTGGCTGGAAATGAGGCATTACAGTCCTTCACGAGTTATTTTTCAGCTGCCTCAATCCTCCCTCTTATGCAGCTGTGGTGCAGGAAGAACAACCCCTGCCATATGCAGAATTAAAATTAATCACATTGTGGAACACTATAAGCAGAAGCAAAATATCTGCTGACAACTGGAAGGCAGTTTTGTCCACAGCTGTTATATTTTCTAAGCAAGAAGCACAAATCTGCAACATGATTACTTCTCTCTACGAAGCAAACAAGTAGTATTTTATAACTTTTTCAGGGGTGTATTTCTTCACCTTCAATATGATGAAACATGAAGATGTGGAGGAAGTGTATGTGTACTTGATGCATAACGGTAATACAGTGTTCAGCTTATATAGGTAAGTAAAGGGCCAGGCCATTTTAATGCAAAAAACATTTCTATAGATGTGATAGCTTGCTCATATTTCAAGAAACATAAAATTGTTCGTTTTTTTGAAGAAACTCTTTAGGGTAAAATAACGAACAAAAAACCCTATTTATTTTGCCATCATCAGCTTGCATATTAGGACCATGCACACCACAGATCCTGGACTTAAAATTCAGCCTTGATCACAATTTCCTCAAACTCAGGCGAAAGGAGTTAGCACTGCAAGCCACGGTTGGAGTTCAGTGGTATCATGCTGTCATTCTGCTAAAATATATCTTCATCCTCATTATACTCATTTTGCTTGTCAGAGAAAGGAAATAATGAAGTGTTCAGTGACTAGTTACAGTGTTGTTAACATGAGGGCAGAGCAATTTACTTTGAAGTTGGAAAGTGTTTAAACTGCAGTAGTAAGGATTGAGTAAGAAGTAAAGGTCTTCCATTTACGGGCTTTTTTATCATTAGCACACCACCAGAGGCTGCTTCATCCCCAACGGATCTTTTCTGGAAAAGAAAAAGTGCTTCATTTCTATGCCCCCCCTGAAGCATTGATGTTAGAAAAGGCAAGAGGTGGAAGAAAGGGGACCAACACTCAGGCAAAGTCGGGAGGTTAGCACACATCAAATGTACCCATGTTCCAATGAAAGGCTCAGGATGGGGCGAGCTGCCTGTCTCTGCTCATTGCCTGTGCTCAGCTGACATCAGCCTTAAAATTAGCTGGGATGAATTCAAGTAAAAAAAAGCATCACAGGAAGTCTGTAGTGTTGTGATCGATGAGCAGAGTTTCATTTTAAACAAAAAAATTGTTCCTGTGTCCTGGAAAAAAATAAGTTACAACTCCAAAACTTCAGAAAGGCATGAAATAATGCGCTTAGGTAAGATGCAAAATTTGACTGGGAGATCAAATGCAGAAAGTTGCCAAAATTTCCTTATAAAGCTGAAAGTTGGCAAGCCTTTCAACAAAATTTTGTTCAGGATAACAATGTACTTCTTGGATTTTCTTTTTAAATTGTTGTCTTGATCATTGTTGAGAAACAAAAGGTTGACTTATTAAAATATTCATCCTTAGCTATGAATCCAAAGGGAAAGCAGATACTTCAGGAAACAGTGCAGTCCTAAAACTTGCCAAGGGAGATGAAGTTTGGCTGCGAATGGGAAATGGAGCCCTCCATGGGGACCATCAACGCTTCTCCACCTTTGCTGGGTTTCTTCTTTTTGAAACCAAGTAAAAAAAAGGAAACAATCCAATATATATTTATCTGAAGAAAGATCTTTTTGGGACTGGTATTTTTCACTGAACTGTGAAGTAATATTACAACATTGGAAGATGAAGAAGCCTTGTTTTGATGCAATGTGTTGCTACTTGTGTGTGAGAGATCAGCTGAATACATTGGGTAGCTGACACAGATTCACAGAATATGTATTGTTGTCTGGGTTGCACCTATTGAATCATTAAGTGTTGCTATTGCTCTCTCCCCCAAAAGTGAATGAAAAACAAAGGAAAATGAGTTTAAAGAATTTGAAGAGCAGTTTACATAAATTAAATTTCATCTCTTAATATACTTTAGTTAAGTATATGTCAGGAACTGAACAAATGATTCAAAATTTTCTTATCATTTATTCAGTTCTTGTTACATGTTCATTTAAGTTTGCATCATGGAAACAGGCCTGAATGTATTATAAGCAGGCTCAGGTGAGACCAGATCTAAAGGTAGAAGTTTGTACTGGATTGGAATGAACTCAAATAGAAGAAGAAAATGTGAAAATATAGATGTCAAGGATTCAGGTTTATTGCATTCCCATCTCAAACCTCTGAAGATGTATCTGGTGTCGTTTTTCACAGATTTTTAGCACATATTTATGCTTACTCTCTCTCTTAGAAGAAGAGTGTTAGTAGTTCTTGCCTTAGTAGCACCTTGAACCTAAGGTAATTTAGTTTGCAGTGCGAAGGGGATCAGGCAGGGGAGCTGTAATGTTTCCTCCTAGCCTTAGAATTTTTAAAACCTGATGTAACCGAATGCAGGGTGTCAAAGCAGAAGCATATACGCTACAGAAATCAGGATATGCCAACAGCACAGAGATACACAAACTTTGTGGTGTTTGGAGCTCCTTCAGAAGGATGTACCTTATAATATTGCATATTTACTTAACAGTGAAGTTGTTGAAACAGTTTTCCTAGCAGCCTTCCAAGAATCAGTATTTCAGGAAAAGATATAGCAAAGCAGCAGCCAGCTAAGCCAGTTCAATATTTAACTGGTGAAAGCAAATGCTGGCTGGCTCAGAAGCTCTGGTCCCAATACACTGGGCTACTCTTCAGCATTCATATTTGTCACTGGCTTTTCAAAATTTGGGTACCTGATATTCTGTCTTTCTATTTTCCTTTGAGTAAGCACCAAAGTCAATACTGAAGTTTGAATGTTTCTTATTCTGGCTCTCCACACATAAGTTAATGAAATATAAATTCTTTTTTAACAGACATTACATTTCAATCAGACATTACCTGCCATTATTGTGTAACAAGAAGGTGGGGTTAGGAAAACATTTATTTGAAATTCTTTTATACTGGATGCAGGTATCAGTAGCACAACAATAGAGCAAATAAATCAAAAATCTACCCTATGAATTTGTATGTCCTTGTACACGTTCCTAGCGTATGCAACATCTTATGAAGAAAAATGCATGTCGATACTTGATGACTTGTGATTTTTTAGTTTTATGCATCAACCACTGAAAATATTAGCTTTAATGAACTGTTGTCTGATGAGTTTTTATCATTTCTTTATGAACTTGGGTCAGGTTTGTGCCACACAGGTTTTCAAAACCTGAGACCATGTTATTTTGTTAAGCTTACTTTGTAAAACGTACATTTATCCAATAAAGATTAATGGTTACAAAACTATACTAGTTTGTTCATATCTATATTTACCAAGGACATGACCATTTGGAGACAATGGAGAGATATTATTTTTGATATGCTTTTCCTAAGCATACATTTTGCTACTGAATGGGAGAAAGCCAGCATTAAGGGTTAAAATATATTTATTTTACACGTGTGTGTGTATATATATATATATATATATATATATATACACACATACATACATAAAATTTAAACCTCTAAGGTTTCCTTTGGGGACCTACTTTTCCTTTATGACACAGCCATTTTAAGCGATTTCAGTCAGAATAAAGCACTTAGAAACTGTAAGACATACACTAATTTTAGGCTTCATATTATCTACTGTAATGGCCATAATATAAAAGAAAGTCATGTTTTGCCATACCAATTTTGTGTTGTTCTCATGAGTTTTGTGCAACTTGGCCTCCTAAGAGGGGAAAGTAACTAAGAATTACCACAAAAGCTTCTGACAAACAAAGAGCAGCCTGGTCTCAGTTCCAAGGTTAAAGCTAAACAGTTTTTTCACATTAAGGTTAAAATTTCCTGGGTTTTGAAAGAAATTTATGCAGTCTTTTCTCTGCAAAATTACTGCATGCAGTCTCTGCTGATTGAGTGTCATAATACTTCACAAGTAAATAGTTAACTTACATATTAATTTCCCTCAAAGGAAGAAGGAAGATACTTCAAAATATAGCAGCTGATATATCTGTCTGTGTGTGTGTTCTTGTTCTTAAAAATTAACAAGCTTTATATTCAGTAAGTCATGTGGAAGATATCATTTTTTTTCTCAGAAATGTTCATGAATATTAGTCATCTTTCCATTGCTGCTGATAATTGAAAACCTCTGGCTTAGCACATGCTCAAGACAAAATGTCTTCTCGCCAGAGACTTTTATCCTCTGTTATAAAATACATGGTGTCTTGTAATTTGTGTTACGACTGAGAAACCTTCTGGAAACTGCAAAGCTGTAATTTGGAGTATACTTAATGGCTTCTTGTCTTTGCTAAGATGAATCTGTATCTCTTCCCACTCCCTGATCTCCCAGATCTAACCAAAACTTTGGAAGACCTGCAAGCCCCTGCCTGCCATGAGAGCTGTGGTTTGGTAGGTGATACTTCTGCCTCTGTGGTAGGCGCTGGCATCCCGGCAAGAGAAAACACTTCTTGACACAGAGCCAAGTTGAGCTGTGATCTCTGTGAAACACCACCCCCAAATCCTGGTCCTCCCTTCCCCCAGAGTTCTGCTGTCCTTGCCTGTGACATCCTTGCAGGGCAGCAGCCCTCATCTCCAGCTGTGTCACGACAGGCACGACAGAGTTTACCCCTTGGCAGGGGTAAAACACAACTTCGGTGCAAGAAAAACACAAACTAGAATGAAACCTAACTGGGGGAAAATGTTATAGGTCTGGCTCCCAGTTTCACTACTGGTGTTTAAAGAAAGGAGAAAGAAGTTTAATTAGAAATCTGTGAGAAAAGAAAGAAGTTTATGGTTTTACTTTCAGAAGTTAGTCCATGGTCTGATTGACTAGATTCATAAGAAGCAGTTTAGACTGACAATAGTTTGCAGTCTCCGCCTCACTGAAAAGCCTGTGAGCCAAAGGGAATTCTTTAAATAAAGTAGTATTTTTCTAAAGAGAAAATAAAGGACAAACTTTCCACTCAGATCTTTCATCTTCCTGTCTCATTCACTGAGCTTCCTCCATTACAACCTGCTGTTTTCTGAAGCAGTTTTTAATAAAAGTAGCTTTGAATTGAAACTTTTTTTGCCTCCTTCTTAGTTCAGATTATTAAAATGATTCTTTTGTGCTCAGAACAAAAGAAAAACAAAATCACACATGGACAAAACATGCAGAGAGTCATTTAGTAGTCTGAAAAGATGGTGAAAATGTAGCTAAGTTTCTCTATTTTGCAGTTAGCTCTGCTTCAACAACCAAAGAAAATACAACCTGAGTGATCAGTTCTGATTTCAAAATCTGAGGCAACAAAAGGCTGTCGTGCTCAGATACCAATGAGGAAAGTCACAAACTCTAGAAACTATCCTCATAAATTAAAAGAACTTGATAGAAGGTGCACTTCCTAGTATGACCAGGTTCTCTCTGACACCAAGGGGCGAAAGCTCCTTTAGTTCTTGGGTCAAACCACACAGAAAGCATTAGAGCATCTGTAGCCCCCTGTTAATTTTGTCTTCTGCTACTGGACTGATGAACTCAGTGCACAGATGTTGACATGAAGACTTAAGGATGACAGTGGGAGAGGCTCAATTTTCTGCATCTGCATCTGGAACGGGGCAGGCTAGCCTCCATGAACACATTCACAGAATAATAAAACCCATGTGGGGCAAGGTTTTATTAAACAAAGAGACTCCTTGTACTAACTGGTGAGAAATTGCACAAATGGAGGGCTATTCTTCTGCTTTTCTGGAAACAACCCAGCAGACAGTTTAAAAAAAAAAAAAAAGGCACAAAAAGCAGTGTTTTAAAAGAATCACATTGCTACAACACCAAGAGTGGAAACACCCATGTTTAAATTATCTTTGATATCTCAGCGTCTGTTTTCTGTGCACATGTTCCTCCCATCATCTAGTCACATGCTACTTCTTGGCCTTGTCCAGCAGCAAGTATACGATGCTTGCTGAATAAGGACTTGCCCATATGTCTGGAATGTGATAGCAAGAAATGAATATATAGAACATCTTCATTCAGTAACTCTATCCAAATGTAGAGTTAAACGAAGTGCCTTAACTGTAGAAAATAGTGCACATTAGCACGTAAGAAAGATCAGCAGTATTAAATTAACATCAGCAACCTCCATTTTAGAATAGTTTCTAAGAGCTTTGTTTTTCAATCCTGGCAAATTTTTTTTGACAGAAAAACACCCCAGGCTCTTACAGCATAGTAAAGATGATGAAAGCCAAGGAAGTCCGCAAAGACTTGAATTTCAGGCCAGGAAATTGGAATTCAGGGTTTGTGCCATTCTGCCATGTCCAAAGTCCTGGTTTGCAGCTGGAAGAGATGCATGGAATTTAATTTGCCTCCTGTGCATTTTTTTGAACTAGAAAATAGTAGAAACATGGCTGTTTTGAGAAAAATCTTTCAGATATTGCATCACTTCAGATCTATACTTTCTTTCCTCCAAGAGTACGTGCTTCTCAGAATGCTTGCTTTGTCAAACTATTAAAGGCTCACAAAATAAGTAACATGTATTAGGTATGCCATAAGGCTGACAATAAATGGTTCATGCGCAAGACAACAAACACAGTTCATAAAAATAAAGGTTTCTCAATCCATCTCCCTAGCAATGCAGGAGAAATTGTCTCTCGTGAACGTGGCAGACAGCGCTATCTGGCAGGAATGGCTCGCTGGAGGTAAGTTAGGGCAGGATGGCCAAACAGAAGTACATGTGGTGCCCAGCATAGACCTCAAGCTCCGTATTCAGTCAAACAAAATTTGGGAATAACCCTGGCCTAGAGTTTCCAATCTCCACGATAGTGGTTAATAATAAACTCACAGGAAAATATTTATTTTCTCCTGATTACCAAAAATAAAGATTAGCTATGTAAAGCTTCTTGCCATTCTCTTCATCTAAATCATGAAAGCACAGTAATACCGTAAGCTGTGACTCAAAGAAAAGAAGAATATTTTGCTTCAGGTACAAGGGTTAAAGTCCAAAGTACAGAAATCACCGTCACAGGCATCAATAATTTGTTTTTCTACTTACCAGAGTATCAGGGGGCAAATTTCTGACATTGTGAAAGTTATAGGCAAAGCTTGTTCAGTACAGCTGGGACAGATCACCACCTCAGTGACTGACTGGACTAAAAAGAACTCACAAACTGTAGCTTTTCCAGAATATGTCAATTTTAGTGGACAGGGCAGCTTATACAATTACTTTCTGTGGATGGAACAGAGCTTTTATTTCTACACCTGTAATTCATAATCTCAGACAGACAGAGCTGTATTCTCAAGCAGCAAGAATTCACAGCTGCTTTAGAAGGGTATAATGATCTCAGGATAGATTTTTTGCTGCTGTGTGGAGAGCAATGTGCAAATCCACACTCACACAGATTCAGAGAAACACAGAAAGGCAAAGAGATGCTCCAAGCTGACGAATTTATTGAAATTGCGGAGATTAAGGTGCTGCATTTGGCACTAACATCATAGAGGGCACAGTGTGTCTGTCACAACAGCATAAGATATAAGGTCAGAAATGCAGAGTATCCCCTACACCATCTTTGTGGATATCAAGAAGTGTTGTCAATGGAGCACAGCTTCTATTCAGGCAAGGCATAAATGCAAGCTTTGGGATAACACAACCATGCTTGAAAGCTTTGACAAGCTTGGGACACAGAACCACCACCATAAATTCCATGAGACTCTTTAAAGTTCTCAATTTCAGTTCAATGCAGGTATCTTTCAATTTACTAGAGAAGTTTCACCTGCTACTTACATTTTTAGGCAATTTTAGTTACCAAGATTTGAAATAATATAGCAGTTGTAATTTTTGCTTTATCATTTAACAAAACCAATACAAACTGCACAGATACCAGTATCTCTTTAACCATGCATTAAGATGGACTAAATTGTAAACAATGTAAGTGTGAAAGAGGAGAATCAAGAGTTTGTGTACAGCTGTAACTTCGCATGGCTGCCTTAGTATTTTTCCAAAGGACTGAAATGTAAGGGTAATTGCAACCGACAAATCTGAGACCAACTGAAAAAGCCTGGCATGCAATCTGTATTGCAAAAGTGCCTGCACCTCTGCAAGAAATGTTGATATAAATCACAGTAAATATAAATTCATTTTTTTAACACTGACTCTGAAATATACATTTCACAGGATGACACAGGTAACAACTCACTGACGTAATTCAATAAAGTACACAAAAGCACTCTTGACACAGTGTGGATTCAATCCTTAAACAACTCCTTTCCTACACCCATTACCTATGCAATGATGAATTCATACAGCCTCCTGTTTGCTGCTGCTTATTAATGAAAAATATGAAATGGCATCACATAGATATCACACTGTTTTTACTGCAAGCCTATGCTAGGGAAGGTCTCCTTGTTTTTAACATATATTTTCTGCTGGCCAACTTGCTGCTTCAGGAGAGTTTGCTGGACTCAAATCATTAGCCTTCATCTCATGGTTAATTAGAATATCTGTTTCTCTCTCATGCCTGTTTATTTCTTGGTTTGGTAAAACCCAATTTTTCAATTTGGAATTACTGCTCATAAAATGCTGCCCTCACCTCCCTGAAACGGAAATAACTTAACAGGGTTCTGACTTAAATGTTTCTGCCACAGCTTACCCACTGTAATTCTGGATGACAACAGAACAGCAGGTGCAAAGGACTGCTCAGTTAAACCATAGCAAAATCAAGACATTATCCAGTGTGTGATTATGGTGTTATTTAGATGGGATAAACTAAAGAGCATCAGGTGAAATCAAAGGTGACACAACAGAAATTGCCTGTTCGTATTCAACACAAACTCCAAGACCTGAAGGGGTGAGGGAACAAATGAAACTGAAAATTAGTCAGAGAAACAGTGTCACAGTAACATCATAATGTCTGTGAAAACAAAGCCTTATATGGAATAGTGTGTCTAAGGGAGATGGATAACAAACAAAACTAGCCAGCTTCATTTGAATGAAAATGCATACTTTTCTCCTGGCCATTTCTTGTGGGTGGCACCATAGCAGTGCATATAATCAGCACCTGCATTACACGACCTAGTGTCTGCACATAAAATGAAGGGTATTCCAGCAACAGACCTGTTACTGTAGAATGACAAAAAATTCTGCATTCATATCTGCAGCCTTTACATATTTTTGTGGTCCAACCAATTTAAAGAAATATATAAAATGAGCATGGAATTGATATTAAGGACTTCTTTGCTCTGTGTGCTTCCTGGTAACCTGAAATACTGGGAGCAGGGTGTAAGTTTGAAAAGCTGTGTCAATACAATGCCAAAGGTTTCATTACCCTTTCGGGATTTATGTCTGTTGCTGTAAGCAGCTGATGTCACAAGAACAGAGCCAGGCAGACCTCTTTAAATAAACATCTGGTTAAAAAAAAAAAAAACCCCAAACAAACCAACAACCAGAGTTTTAATCAGGTGTCCTGCTAATACCCCGTTGTGTGACCTGGGGGGTCTTGGGTGTGTGGGTTTTGGCCCATCCACGTGCCCCAGGCATGGGACGAGAACTACTGACCCTTTTCCTAACAACGAGCACAGGGACCTGTGGCCCAGCCAGGGCACTCAGGGCTGGAGCCGACGACACCCAGACTCAGATTTCAAAGGTTGGACTCGACGATGTTGGAGGTCTTTTCCATGCTGAATGGTTCGGTGATTCTGTGACTTTCCCACCCATACGCTGTAAGGGTGTAAAAGCCCAGGGTTACCTTTGTTCGGGGTCCCTACACAGAGGCAGAAGCTGGAGCTGGGATTTTTTGTTTAGTTACTGCATCACGATTAAATTTTTTTTAAGGATCTGGTCGTCTGAGCCTCTGCTATGGGAGACCTGGCGTGACTGTTGAGTGTGGGGGACTGTGCGGCTGCCAAGGGGCCTCGGTCCCAGCTCAGGTGGTGCCAGTGTGACGGCCACGGTGGCTCCTGGATGGTCGGACAGGGAAGCTTCCCAAGAGCAGCTGCGTGCCGACCCCAGCACCAGCAGAAGGCCCACTCCTCACTGCGACCCGGAGCGGAGAGTAGTGGAGCCACCTGCGGGCTATCACGGGTTCAGGATGAAGAAACACCGGGAGAGGCAGGGCCGGTGCTCCGGGCGAGGGGCGGCAGGAGCCCGCCCCGGCCCCCGGCGCCGCGCGAGGGCGGGCGGGGCGGCCCCGGGCC
>VZRR01006557.1:422729-465411 GCA_013398015.1 Oreocharis arfaki | reverse complement strand
GGTGCGGTGCTGACGGGCTCCCGCCAGTCTGTGGCCTCTGGGAGACGGAGTGGGAAGTGGGCAGGCTTTGGAGGTGTATTTCCTGTGACTGGGTGACGCGTGCTTGTGGCGGATTTGTGCAGTGCAGCAGCCAAGTGAAACAGCCGGGAAAGGCCTCGGAGAGGGCTCAGATAGTGCTATGCTCCCGGCCGGGCTCTGGACGAGCAGGACGGTGTCCGAGCCGAGGGTTCATACCGAGCCTGGAGCCGTGGATGGGTACGAGGCTGTCGTAGACCAGGGGTCACACCGAGCGTGGGGCTCTGGAGTAGCAGGAGGGTGTCCGAGCCCAAGGGTCACACCGAGCGTGGGGCACTCATCCTGCGTGATGTCCGGGTCTGCTGATAAAGTCCAGCACATTTGTAAGGCTGCCGTGCAGGTCGGAGTCTGAGCTTACAATTCCTCTGAAGACAACAGATGTGATGTTATGATTATACATTTACAAAGCACATATCCCAGGGAGGTAAATACAAGAACAAGTGCTAAATAGAGTAGTATGATTCCCATAAGGGTCACTCTGATTCAGGATCAAAACCAGGTTGTGAACTACAGTCTTCATCTTCAAACATCGTATTTCGTTTTAGGAAGTTGCTTTCCACAAACTAATCATTTTCTGCTAGTCTTAGATCTACTTTATGAAAACCTTCCTTGTGTTTAGCAAATACTTTCTATTTTAAATATTAAGTCAAAAGTAAGGCAGATTCTTCAAATGTTCAATTATGGAATTTTTCAGTTTTTCAAAACTGTCTTTTAAAGAGAATTCTTGGTTCATTTTTTATTTACAACATGCATATTTACTAATTCACTACATTTAGGCGTGCTTAACTTCTTATTTCCAGTAGCAAAATTGACGCTGTTTTAACATCCATAGACTTTTCAGATTGACCATGCTGCCTTTGTTTATAAGCCATACACAGGCACTCGCCTGATGGTTATGTCGGTATTCCCCAGTGTTCCTTGAGGATGCTGTTCTGTTAAGAAGAATGCCATCAAGGTCAGGTTGGACAGGGCTCTGTGGACACATCTAGTTGAAGATGTCTCTGTTCACAGCAGGAGGTTGGACTAGGTGACCTTTACAGGTTCCTTCCAACCCAAGCTGTTCTGTGATTCTGTGATCATGCTTCATTGACGAGATAGCTGAAGTGTTTTGGGGATGTTATTGGCAGTTTAGAAATAGTAGACTTTATCAGCTAGACATCATGCATTATGGACAGATCGTGTGTCACAAGTAATGCTTTTTGTTTAGGAAACAGGGCTTTAATATTACTATGTTTCTTACCTTAAAATTGTTTTATTCCCCAGAAGCTAAGCAAACAAAATGAAGAAATTAAATTCCACTTCTTCTTTTTTGCTAATCTCCTGTTTTCTACAGGATTTTTTTTCCTTATGAAATTTTGTTTTCTTTGGTTTTATAGGCACCTGCCTTTTTTTTTTTTTTTTCCCAGCTGGAAATGCAGGCAATTTTAGAAATAGATATTAGGTTTTAAGGGCCTGTGAGTGACCTAGGCAAATCTGTAACCCATCATGAGGCTGGTGGAAAACAGTGAGAACGTGAGGGCCCAAGTGGCAGAAGAGTTTCTTTTAAGGCATGCGTACCATTGACGTTACAACAATGACTTTCTGACACCAGAGGAGGTTATTTGTCACCCTGCTCCCGCTTGTGCATTTGAAAATCATGCAGTTTACCAAATTTCACTGCTTTCTCCTTGGCAGCAATCACTTGCCACTGCCCAGTAGTTCATACAATAGAAATGGATCTTAATAAAATTAAAGGTGTAATAACATTATGCCTTAGTTTTGTGAAACAAGCTGGAGTAATAGATTTTGGGGTGGAACAGGCATTGAAATTATGTTTTCCCTTCCGTTTCAAAATGTGTCGCACTGCAGTGCCAGTAGAGATCGTAGATCAAAGTCTGAGCAAGCTGCACTGAACCAATGAGAAAGTATAATTTATTTGCAATTCAAATTTCTTCTCTTAAAACCACTGTTTTAGGACAGCAAAATTAAAATTTTCGCCTTGATTTCTGTGAATCCATGCTGATTCAACTTATATTTCACTGATTTGTAAAAGTTCCTTATTCCCTACTTTAAGAAAGCACTCATTTATTTGTGTGTGGTTCCTGTGGATCAGCGGTGGAGTAGTGGCATGGTCCATTCACATCAGTGAGTTAAAAGACACGGGAACATGAGGTACTGAGAAATGGTGAGGAAAGTATATTCCAGTGAAATATGGAAGAAATTTCAAGTGATTTTAGTATGGAAAATGTAAGTTTGCTCTTTCTCTTTTCTTTTTGTTTTAAAAGCCTTTGGTGGCTTTCCCTCTTACCCAGTGGTGGATGGTTTTCTGTCAGTCTTTTAGAGAATTAAAACAGGAAAAAAATCTGAAAACATAAAAAAGAACCCTAAAGCCTAATTTCCACTTGGTTTATATTAAAATTTACGCAGTATGTTGGTATTTTATAATGTTCACGTTGTAATATGGGTGCTGAGTTAGGATGTACTACTTCATAAAATGCAGTTGAGTTCTGCTGTTCTATGATCTGACTTTGATACATTATGTTTTGAGCATTTATAAAATTAAATGTGGATTGGAATTCCTTGCTTATGTCTTTTTAAGGTGTCATGGAAAAACTTGGGCTTGGCCCTGAGGTTCTTCTGCAAGAGAATCCCAGACTCATCTATGCTAGACTTACTGGGTTTGGCCAGACAGGAAAATATGCCAAGTCTGCAGGTCATGACATCAATTACTTGGCTTTATCAGGTAGGCTGTAAAATTTCCTGTTAAATAAAGTTTCTTTCCTCCCTTTGATCAAGACTCAAGAACTTGTTGATAGCATATAGCTCAAAATTTATCTGCGGTTGCCGTCTGATGAAACAGCTGATCTGAAGTGTCTCTGTCAGTGAAATGGACAGAGCTTTCCTTTCGCTGTGCTTTTCCCAGATGCTTTCAGTCAGCTCTGGCACTTGCTTAGCCCCTCTGTAGCCTTCCTCACAAGTTAAAAACTGGTTAGAAGAAATGAGGATGTTTTCTGCCGAGTTATTGAGGTGAAGCAGTTCATTAAGGGATCCAACAGTCAGCACAGGAAAGGAGGAAACATACTGGACAGGCTGTTTGTTTTGCCAGCAGCAGCGAGCTGTTACAGGCTGGATCAGCATGTCTTCCCAGGCCATACATTATTTTCCTTCCTTTGTGCTACTGTACCTGTGTGAATTATATTTCAGAATATTTATATGAAGAGGGGACTGAACTTTTTCTTCAGCGCCTCTCTAACAGAAAATCTGTATACTTTATAATCCTGAAAGGGCTGCAGATTATTTTGCGTGCTTGTGAGCAGATTTTTTTGAGCAAATAAAAACTAGACAACATAAGACAATTGAGCTCTTGTGCTTTTCTTCTTATAAATATGTCTCCACTGATACCAACTGAAAGGAAGTAGGTTTCAAACAAAGTGGAAATTATACATTTCATTCAAGTGTTGTAGACGTTATGCTGGTTTTAAGTGTTACCATTTTACAAGTACGCAGTAGCAAACAGTAACAAAATTACCCAGCTCTGCTGTTGCCCATCCATGCATGGCCCTGCCTCCTGCTCTTCACACTGCTTCTGTCTCTGATTCTTCTCCGAGCCTGTGAAGGAGGAGAGAAAGTGGCCCCAAAGTTCTTGGCTTCCCACTGGATAAAGCAGTTCTTTTAGCCCCAGGAAAGGACTGGAGGGGAGGCAATGCAAACCTGGTAATCTGATATCACCTGCTATGGGGAGTCATAGTGTTGAGGAATTAAATTTCTTTTGGGATGGGTTCAGTCTTCCCTAATGCAAAATTGTTAGAGAATAGAAAAGATCAAAGAAAAGATACCTTGTTTGAAACACTTCTGACTTCATGTCAAGATATTTTCAAAATATTAGGGTATTTGTTATTAGTGGAGGGAAAGAGTCAGTACGGAAACAGCATGGTTCATCACTACCTTAGTTTGTAGTACTTTCTGGTTTACAAATAGAGTGATTTTTTTCTCTGGAACTGTTTTAGTCAGTAGTGTTTTGGTTAGATGTATTCCTAAAATAATTTTGCTTGTAATTTCACAGGCCAAGTTTTTCTGCTTATTAAAAGGAGATAGAACAAGGTGTTTGAAAGGTGTCATTCCTCAAAAATGAGATCTCATATTCTGAGTATTTTCCTAATGAGCTTTGGCTTCCTTTAACTAAAAAAATGGCTTGTGTTAGGAACTCTTGAGAAGTCAGTATATTAATCTTTTGGTGCCTGTGACAACTTTTAGACTATTCGAAGGAGGGTTTTAGGCAGCAACAGGGGTTTTACTCTTGCACTACAGGATTTGGAAATCTTTTATACTGTGCAGTCTGTTGCTTGCGTGTAGGAGGTGCATTAGGCCATTAGCTAACTAAATAGTGCATCAGAACCATGCAATTCTTAGGAAATTCTAGCTGTGTATTCTGCAAGTCTCAGACCTTGGGCCACAGATATAGGAGAGGGATGGCCACGCTGCAGTTTCTTGCTTGCCCAAAGGGAATCGCTATGAGGCAACTGTGAAGAGTGAGGTCACAGTAGAGAGGTTGTTCAGGATGGCAGAGAAATGCAAACAAATTCAAAGCTCTGACTGAAGTAAATTGGCTTAGCCTTTGCTCTAATTCCTTTCGTTTCTGCATAATTGCTGGCATAAGCATAGGTTCCCTGTGTTTACATTGCATGCAGAGATAACCTTCCTATGCTAGTTACCTCTTCTTATATGCAACCTTTTTTCCCCAAAGGTAGTTGGAGAGGGAGGGTAGGACTGAAGTAGAGTTGTCAGTGTAAGATCCTTTGTTATGATGATTATTTCATTGGTTATGTGTACCTGTACATCTGCATTTTTACTTTAAAATATTCAAAGAAGAGCAATTTACCAAAGTTGCTTTGAGACACATTCATAATGTCCCTTGTGGGTGAGGTTCAATGCATGTACAAAGCACTGATTTAGAATTATTGCACACATTTATAAACCCAACATTACAAGGCTGGGTTTTTCTATAAAATTTTGTCCCTATATAGCCGAAATCTCAACATGTATCTGTGAGACTTTTGTTAATCTCTTTACATCTTTGCTACTGTGATTTCATAATTTTTTTTTCTTTTCTGAAACAGTCGCTATTAGCTAAGACGTAGCCAAGCAGAGCTAGAAAACATTTAGAAGATTGCTTTATCCCTTATTTATTTATGTAGATTGAGAAGAATGAGACTTTTATTGTAGAAATGAATGTTTTTAATTAATTTTATGCTTATCCTTGCTTTGTTTTCTCCTCTGTCAGGTGTGCTGTCAAAGCTGGGTAGAAAGAACGAAAATCCTTATGCACCCGTAAATCTTCTGGCTGATTTTGCTGGTGGAGGTGTCATGTGTGCAATGGGCATTGTTATAGCCCTCTTTGAACGTGCCAGATCTGGCAGAGGGCAGGTCATTGATGCAAGTATGGTAAGTTTGGTCTCAAGGAATATAGGGTTTCCTAGGTTTGCTTGGGTTTTCTCCTACTTTAAATCTGTAAATGGGAGGACATTGGAGCTATTCGTGAGGTTTAAAATGAAGATTTGGGGAAGTGGTCTCATAAAATGGCTATTCCCTCACACGCAAGCAGGTTTCGTGAATCACTACTGCCATAACATCCTTATGACATGGAACACGTACTGCAACCTCCCCCCTCTCCCTGCTTTTGCCCATCTGCCTTCTTCACAAAGTATTAGCTGTATATATTTGAAGAATAAGTGTGGTGTATGGAGATAGGGTGTGTAATAAACACTTGGCATACTGCATAACAGCAAAAATGACAATACTGTTAAAATAAAAACTCACACTAGCTTTATTCAAGACAAATCTTCTTATGAATTTGTGGCAGGGCGTATCTTATTAGAAGTACTCTTCCCTGGGATAGTTACACTGCCATGAATCATTGCCAAGAAGTCAATTTCAAACACTTTGTGAATGTGCTGTAAAATAAATTAAAGGCTAAATTATCTTAATAATGAATACTATGGATTTTTTTTCCACTGGAAGGCCACCCACCTACACACAGAGGAACAATATTTATTTGCATTTATCCTTGAAACTTACATCATCTGCAACTGTTGTTTCTCTCTTGTCATCCTGTTTTTCTTTTTTAAAGAGTATTGCAGTTAAAATCTGACCTCCCTTTGTACAGTGAAGGCTAAGGTTTTGCCTTAAATATAATTTGAAAAAAAATTACATTAATTGAAACAAATCCCTATGTTGAAGTGGTCTTGAAGGGACTAGAATAGCAAGAGATGTTAGATTTCTTGACTTTGGTAAGTTTTTGACAAATTCATGTGATGTTCTCAGAAGCAGTCTGTGGCATTATGGTCTAGATGAAAATTTTATGGGAACAGTGCAAAACAGGACTAACGCTTTTACTGCAACAATAGTTTTTAGTAGTTGATTGTCAAAATGAAAAACTTAACTAGTGGAGTTCTATAGGTGTTTGTTGGGGTTTTTTTCTGTGTTTTCTCCAACAAGCTGAACCACGGGTGAGCCACTATGTTTAGTAAATTTACAGATAATACACATATGTGAAGGACTACAAGTATGTTGGACTTGGATTAGAATTGAAAATGACCTTTTCAGATTGGAGCAATGACCTGAAAAAAATTGGCTGCGGTTCATGGACACTGCTGCTCTGTAGTCCTCTGTAGGCAGAAGCAATTTGCTGCACAAATGCAGTGAGAGAACAATTGGCTGAAGTACAATCCTGGGGGTTTGTTGTAGTCACAAGCTGAACATGAGTCAACAATATCATGCTGTTACAAAACACATACATACTGTATTAGGATGTATAAACAGGAAATAGAGCCAGCGAAGTTTCTGAAGCAATTAGCTGAACCTATTTGATATTTATGAAGTCTCAGGAAAATAATGTTTCTGATGCTGACCATCATCTTTCAAAGTTGCTAATTTGGGGAAGTCCAAGTAGCACAACAAAAACTATGACTCTAAAAACATGACCTAAAAGAAGAATTAAAGGAGATTGTGTATTTGTGAAAGAAAAATTATGGAGAATTGTGACAAGTCTACAAATATTGAAAAAGTTACTTCTTGTAGTTTATAGTATTACCAAATTTTCCTTATCATACTTCAGAGGAAGTCAAGAATTTGTTAGAAGAAAATCAGTTAAGTCTGCTAATGTTCTAATGAAATTCATTGCTCATTTGGAGTGGAATGTGTTTTGGGGTTTTCTTAGCCCTTAGAAATTGTCTCTTCCAGTTTTTTCTTGTCTCATCATAATTGTGGGATTTACAGTTCCCTGCTGATGTGCCTCGTGACCTGTAAAATGGATGGAATATTGTCCGGTATCACAGGATGTACTTTACTTGGCATTTGGTCATATTCCTTGTTTCTTGAATAGACTTTCAGTGACACAGTTGATGAAAATCATGCATCACCATCAGCAAAGACAATTAAATTGGCTGGGTGGATGAGCCTGTGTTTACACCTAAGGTTTTTTTGTGGAAGAAAGTATTTTTAAAATCACAACACTGCAGCCTTTCAGCTGTTTTGTATCAGCATTATTTTTTGTTTAATAGACCCATTACTTAAGCTGTTGTACAGTTTAGGTAGTCTGAATACGTTAATGACTCAGACACATGGTAGAATTTTCTACAGTAGAAATTGCGCTGTGCAAAAAGTAGACACTGGGTCCTGCATTTCATCTGTCTGTCTCAGAAGAATTAAGTGCCTGGCCTGAATTGATTCCTGCTGGTTGCTGTCTCTTCTCATTGACTCTGTAGGGGTCATGGCTATCTTACAGGATGCCGGGTAGTTACCATGTGGAGTGGACACTGTGATGTGACACACTGGGCACAATTGTACCTCTGCATTCTTGCACCACACTGGAACAGAGGCATGTGAGTCAGGGCCACAGTTTTGGTTCACTACATCAGCCACAGAACCTTCTGCTGATGGTAGGCATCTGACTGAGCATAACTCATTCTTTGTGAAAAGACAGCCACAGGAAAGGATACTGGTAATGATTGCTTGCATAACAGTCTCATGGTAGGAGCATTTAGCAGTCCAACAGAAGACTGAGGTTCCAGGTTTTTCTCAGCCTGGGGGTATTCAGAACCAAAACTCTCACATCCTAGAAGCCTTCATCAGTCACGAGGATAAAGATTAGGTTGGTGTGGATTCATTCTCACTTTTGTTTGAACTGTTTTCAAACTGCAAAAAGAACAGAAGGCTTGGGGAGCAGACAGGTCACCCAGTGGGGTGGTGCCTTTGGATTCTTGTGCCTGCTTCAGAGACTGCAGATTTTTTTAACATGAGGGAGACATTAACTGAAACACATAACTGTTACTATAATAATTCTGCAATTAGACTTTATCCCAGTTTGAGGCAAATTCAGGGAAACGCTCTGAAAGGAATGTCTCTGCAAAAGAAGGCAGGTTACAGCCACCCCTCCCCCACCAGGTTCGGGGAAAAAAAAAATTCTGCTGAGGAAAGTGAAGAAGAGACGAAACTTTATTTAACAAACACACGCGGAAAGAATAACAATGGTGAATAATAAAACCTCTCGCTGTAGAGAGAAACCTGGGAAGATTTTAAAGCCCTTCTGTAGGTGTGGCTGTTCTCCCCCCGCAGAGCTGGGGTGTGGGCCTCCCAGTGCTGGTGATCCGGACCAGAACAGAACAGAACAGTCCAAGGAAAGTTCTTGCCTCAGCTAGTGAGCCAGCTAAACAGCAAAGAATTTTAACTCTCTGTCTCTCTTCTGAGAAAAAGCTGAAAAACTCAGGAAAAAAAAGGAAGGGTGCTTCCTCCACTCTTGCCGCCGTAGAGGCGTGCAGAGGAGTAGCCAAAGTGACCCTGGAGCACAGAACCGCTTTTAAAAAGTTCATCTAGCTCTTTTTTCTTTCTCTTCCCTCTCGGACTCAGTTTAAAGGCACAGAAGGGCACAGGATTCATATCTGGATGATACGGGATACTACATCATAAAGTCACCCCAAGACAGACTTAAGTGGAGTCTCCCCATGTTGTCCTTTTCATGTTGTAAAAGAAGGTGACCACATCAGTGAGTGTGTGGTGTTATTTTTATATGCCTTTGGAGGTCTGGTACAGACGTTAAGATACTTTATTTACCTGTCTCTGAATTGCAGAGGGCCTCAGGCAGAACCTAGCTGTCCAGTTGCCCAGACAGGGGTATTTCTAAAGTCCCTATATCAGTTGAGAGCAGATGTGCTGTTTTATTCTAAGTGTTTCCAGGGTAAGTAGCACATAGGTATTGTACAGGTGCTGACTAGGAGTTTGTCAGCACTGAAATCTAATTTTCTATTAGGGTTTACTCTGATATTTTTCCCCGTCTTTTACCATCCTTACTCTCACTGCTTTTTGTGTAATATTATTTGTTGTTACTATGAGCAATGCAAGATTAGATCATTAGTAAAACAAACTTTATTTTAATATCCTTGCAATAGTTTTGCTGGTACATACATGAGGGTATATGGAATTTTCTCATATGAAAGTACTTTAATTGACTTTACCATGACAGTGAGGACAGTATTCCTGTCCTTGAAGCAGTTCTAGGGGAGAGCCCAAGTAACACATTAAATGAAGAAGCCTTCTTGACTGCATGCTTCAGCAATTTGCATGTTTTAAATTCTTGCTTAGAAAGGTAGAAACTAATAGATATTTCTACATGAGAATTTAGTAGCCTTTTGCTTTGGTATGGTATCTGCTTTTCTTTATAGACAATATTAGGTTAGTTTCACACAGCTGTAAATGTATGAATCAAGTGATGAACTTAGAATAATACAGCTCAGGTTTTAATCTGTTCTACTGGAATGTTTCTGGCCATACACTGTTAACTGGCTTATCTTTGCTTACAGTACTTTCAATACAGTTGAAAGAAAATTAATTCTGCTGATGAGCAAAACTAGGATGTGATTTTGCTTGAAAGACTGGTACAACTTTGATAATTATTGAAAGGCTGAACAAATATTCATCCATCTGTATTCCACACAGACAAAATTCTGAGGAGCAAGTTGAAACGAGATTAATCATGTTTTCTAGTGCTGTACTCATCGGACACTTGCCTATGTAGAGATTACTTTGCTATGTGTATGTAGCTGCCAGTGATCACAGTGGGACAATAGTTTTTGTTTTAACTTAGTGTTGGAGATCTGATTTGATTTCCTTCAATTTTTCTTCTAAAGATAGCAGTCTTCCTGTAATCAGTATATTTAAAGGAGATAAAAATTTGGTATTTATAGGACTGGTACAGGCATCTTGTTTTCCAGAGGTTTGGGAGGTGTTGAGCTGTCAGATGCTTAATGTTGTATAGAGCCAAGGAGCTTGTCCCATCCCTTGAAATTACTCACTCATTGTGAACATCTAATGACTCTAATCCTGCTAAATGAGGAAACTTTGTGCATTGAAAGTGTGTTGTCCATCTGAAGCTGCCTTACTACATTTATGCTATCTCTTAATCTCTAATTCTAGATGATTTCACAAATGCAGTGTAAACAGTAATGGAAAATTTAAGAAATGAAACTGCTTACCAGAGATTCTGTCATTTAAAATCTTAGCAAAGGGCAGAACTGGTAGTAGCTTTTTGTTGTTTTGTTTTATACAGAATTTAGGTAACTGTAGCTTTTATTTTTTTCTCTAAATCTTCAAGGTAGAAGGAGTAGCATACCTAAGTTCTTTCCTGTGGAAATCACAAAATTTGGGAATTTGGAGCCAGCCTCGAGGTGAAAACCTGCTAGATAGCGGTGCACCTTTTTATGAGACCTACAGGACCTCTGATGGAAAATTCATGGCTGTTGGTGCCCTTGAGCCTCAATTCTATAACCAGTTAATAGAAGGTGAGTAGTTTGGAGCAGTTGTTTCATAACAGCAAAGCATGATTGAGTGCATTCTTTAATAGTTGATTTTGGTTCATGATACGTGGTTACGTGATTTCTATGTAAAAGCCAAACACTAGCTGAAGCTGGTTGAGTGGTTGTGTAGCTGTTTAATTGGCTTTCTTTTTCTAGCAATTAATTTATTTCCTTTTCACCCTCAGCAACTGCACTTAAATTACAAGTTTTCTTTTGGAGTGATTGTAATGGTAGTCTATGATGTGACTGGAGCACTAAAAAACTACTTTTGGAAATCACTTTTTCAATTTTCAAATGATTGTGAATCTGCTTTAAAAATGAGACCTAATTCTTTGATATTGCAAATAGAATTTCAAGCAATTTTGGTTATTTTTACTATAATTTAAAAAAAAACAGTTTAAGTTGTTTCAGAACAGAATATGGACTGGAAGTAGTTCATAGTATTTCTTGATAGAAAAAAAATTTTTGGAATCAAATTCTGCTTTAGTAATTAATTTCCACCACACAATTTCCGAGTACTTTCGGTGTCTGGCTGTGGGTATAATAGTTATATTTGTCTAAGACTCTTTGAATATGATTATAAATCATTATTTATCTCTATGAGAAATTAGAATGGGTTATGCAAAAATATTCAACTGCATGAAATCAAAACAGAAATTTTCAGGTGCATCTCTACCTCTGAACTGTTTGTGTGCTTCAAGCTTTTTATCTTTAAGAGCAGATGGGCTCTTAACTTCCTACTGGTTGTTTAATTTAATTTTTTTTTCTGTTGTGCTTCTTTGGTAGATTGACATGCTTTCCATACAGAATTTATGAAAACATAAAAAATTAATGAAAGAATTTTGTATTTATTCTTTTCTTCATTGTACAGAATATGAAGGCTGTAAGAAGTTCTCAGTTTAATTTTAGTTTTGCTTAATGAGTTAAAGGAATGTCAGCAAAGGATTCCTAAAGTGGATGTACACAGTATTTTGTGAACCACTTTTGTCCATGGGTGACTCACACAGGGCCGGTCTGCTCAGAGAGCGTGTCAGGGGAGTGGTTCCTTGTCCTTGCCCAGTCTCTTTCCCACTGATTATTCCTTGAATTGTAGCATTCTTTGAGCTGTATCCTTGGTATGGTTTGTACTGGTTTTGGCTGGGATAGAGCTGAATTTCTTCACAGTAGCTTGCATGGGTCTGTGATTTGGATTTGTGCTGGAAGCAGTGCTGGTAACACAGGGATGTTTCAGTTACT
The DNA here is from genome assembly GCA_013398015.1 of Oreocharis arfaki. NCBI lineage: Eukaryota > Metazoa > Chordata > Aves > Passeriformes > Paramythiidae > Oreocharis > Oreocharis arfaki. Next base: position 453,274 of record VZRR01006557.1, on the reverse strand, counting down.
GGTGAGCAGCGCTTGCAGAGCACTGAGGGCTGTTCTTCTCCTCGCCCTCCTCCACCAGCAAGAAGGCTGGGGGTGCACAAGAAATGGGAGGGGATCACAGCCAGGACAACTGGCCCAGCTGACCACAGGGACATTCTGTACCACAGGACACCGTGCTCAGCAGTAGTAAAACTGGAGGGGAGATTGGTGGGTGGTCACTGCTCAGGGCCAGGCTAGGCATCAGGCAGTTGATGGTGAGCAATTGTTTTCATCTGCAGCTCTTTGTTGTGTCATAGAGTTGTAAGGTGGGGTGTGCCTTTGGTGAGCAGGGTCCCGAAGAGAGAGCTTGTTCTTTACGTTTTGGCTTCATTCTCTTGCAGCCTGTGGTGCTCCCCAAGATTTGCACAGCTGTAGTTGTGAATAGCTGCTTCTCTTGTAGCTTAACAAAGTCCATGTAATTGTGTGGAACATCTAAATTGGTACATGCTGCTGTGTGGAATACATGAGGAAGGCTCCTGGAGTGATCAAGGGCATGTCCAGCATTATGTTGGACAGATCAGATGTCAAATTTGGAAATGCCAGGTTCTTGGCTGAAGAAGATGGTACTTTTTGTCTCTAGTTGTCCTGAGAGTAACTTGTTTGTGAACTGAAGTTGTAAGCAACTTGATCTTGAAAAAGAAAATGTAGTTGATCATTCCACATTGATTATTTGCAGTTCTTTGAAATGTTTTTCTTGTCCAATCCCCTGAGATTTTCTTGCTTGCATGAGAGTTGGAAAACAAAAGTAAGTATAAAACTTTATCAAAGTTCAATGTAAGCCCTTGCTCTGGGAGTTAGGTAATTTGGAATTCCAGTAAATATCTTCAGGGAGAATGCTTATATTAAATACAAAGCAAAAGAAAAAAAAAAGTAAAGCTGCATACTCAGATACCTGTATGTTTGGCTTAAGTGATCAAACACTGGCCTGCAGTATTCATGGCCTGCTTAATACTTAAGCTACAGGACTGGGATAGAATCGGTACTTATTTAAAAGTCCCCCAAAATTCTGCAGTGGTGTCTGGTTCTGTTTGTGACTGTTTTTCTCAGTGAACTTTCTCCGGACAGTTCTGCCTTGTATTGGTCCTTGTTACAGGGCAAGACTTAGGCTTTTCTCTCTCAGCCACATTGTCTAGAGATATGCCTCTGATGGATGAAACCAGGTGATAAAACATGGTCACTGATGGTCTCTGTCTTCTTTAGATAGCTCTTTACTGAGGAAGATGCTAAAATTCTGCTTTTCTTTTAGTTGTTTCTCAGAAATTTAGAGCATAAAGTTAGAGCAGCAACTGTGAATTCTTCTGCTTATGTTGGGGCACCCACACGCAACAACTTTATTTTCATGTTTGAAAGTATTCCTAATGCTTACAATGCAGAGAAGTTTTGACAGCTGAAGCTTCAAAAATAGTTATTCCAGCAATAAAGAACTGGTGTGTATCCACTTGTAAGTAGAAAATAACTGCAATCATGATTGCATATGTTTCAGTCTGTTTCTGCCATATTTAAAAATCCAACATACATACTGCAGTCTTTGAGGAAGTTTTGCATTTTGCCTTTAATTGTATCACGATCTTTTCTTGTGTACACTCAGTGAGTTTTCTGTGTTTATTTTGTAAGAGTGTGTTGTTTAAAGCATATGACCAAACTCAAGATTTTCTCCCAGTATTGAATTTAAAGTAACTAGTCTTCTGTCATTGTGTTTGAGGTGCATATCATGATCTGTTCAGATTTTCACAAAGGAAATATTTATTCTTTTCAGTATTAGGGTTTCAATCTTTCTGAAGCAATAGTGCATTAAATTAGAACAGCAGAACCTTCTTGTGACTTAGAGATTATTTCCTTTCTGGGATACCTGTTGCAGAAATAAAGTTCAGAATTTTAGCCTTTGAATGTTAATAGGGAAGAAAAAGGTGCCTGTGAGAATTGTACTGCTCTTTCACAAACCTGTGGAGCTTTGACTTAAGCTGAGTCGTCTGTTCCAGGCATTAACTTCAGCTTTGAAGTGTGTTTAAAGAGGTATGTTCCAGTTGCAATTTCCATAATTTCATTTCGTAGTTTTTCTCTATATATCTGGTCAGTTCTGCTGGTGAAGAATTTGGTGCTGTTCCACATAAAATATATTCAAAAACCACTTGGTGTCTCTCTGTCCATATTCAGAGGGTAGATTACTTTTGTCACTACTGTAGAATGAGAGCACAAGGATATGAGTGTTGCAGATGTCAGTTGGAGATTTAAAGACTGCAGAATTGAGAAAGCAGCATGATTTCTGCACCATTTGTCCCTGCTCACAGAATTCTGCTTAGCCAAAGCAGAACTGTTTTTCTTTTGGTTTTGGTTCACTTCAGTGTTTCCCTTCCAAGCTCCTGCAGGAACCCCGTGCTGGACCCAGCTGCAGTTAATGACATGGTGAAGAAAGTCTGCAGAGGGAAACTAAATTTAAGAAAATAGAGTATATTAGGTTGAGAAGATTGTTGGATTTGGAAATTGTGCTCAGCAGGGAAAATGAAGTTTATGCTTGCCAGAAATTTATTAATTAAATAGATTTTAAAAAGGCTTTATGAGAAACTGAAGCGATGTAAAATAGATGCAATAGAGAAGTATTTTGGGCTCATTGTTGATTGTTTGCTATTAACAAGCAAGCTGTCATCCTTTTGCAGGTATTAATTTTATTACTACAAAAATCAGAAAATAAATAGCTAAAATGCCTTGGCATCTTGTGAAAAATCTGATGTAAGAAACGTTGCTACTAATGTTAAGCCTTAATCTTTTGACGGAAGGAGACAGAATGTCTTTGAAATGACCTGTGAATTGCTTCTGCAGGTTTGTTCTGTTTTTCAGCAATAGGTGCTTAGTATTGCTGCAGCCAGGCTACAAGGGGCATGAAGAACACAGTAAATGTTGTGGAGCAGGTGAGAGTAAAGGTTTGGTTCTGAGTTATGTGGTGTGAAGTCAGTTACACATGGTGAACTTAGTGTCCACTTAAATTGATGTGGAAAGCCCTGCCAGTCACTAAAGTCATGAACATGTACTCCATAGTACCCCTTTCATACTACTTCAATACTCCTACATTGTATGACTTCAGCTTAAAAAAAAGAAGGAAAAAATTAGGGAGCAATTGAAAAACATCATTATGAAGGATTTCCACAGGGCTCGTCATTTTCTGATGATGAAGTATCATGTACTGTTTCCTCATTATGTTTTAGACTCAAGTTATACATGATGTTGTGTTTTATTTTAATTCACTTACTATGATAAGCCTTAAACATTGTACAAATACTGTAGAGAGCCAGGCTCTTGCTGCATCAAAACATTTGCAATTGTGGTAATTAAGCATGTCAACTTGGAGTACAGCTATAGATGCATTTGCAGTGAGGCCTAGTAGTACTGTGGGCCTGATCAACCATTTGCTGAACTGTCACTTTCTAAAAAATTATTTAGTTTCAGAAACGTTGAGCAGAGAAAAAACTTTATATAGTTAGTTTAATGAAAATTCACTACTCTCTTGGAATATTCTGAAATTCAATTCCCTCTCACAGTGAGAACAAGTTTTATTTAGTCAGAAAAAGCACAATGGCATTCACCTTACAGCTGTTGTTTGGGCCAAAATTAAGGTTTCCCATACTAGATGATTTTATTCAGTCATGTTATTGCAACATAATTTCAAAACTACTCTGCTATGACCATACATTTTTGAAAAGAAAATTAGCAAGTTAACCCAAGAAAATCCTGAACAAAAGTCTGCTTTTAAAATACTAGTGGCTTCACTGATCTATCTGATGAATTTTGCTGGTTTCTTTCTCTTGAAATAGGTGCTTGACTTTAATAGAGTTTCTCTAAGAAGTTCTGTAGAAATAGAGATTTCAGTTTGCTGCATCAATAAATGACATGGAGATATATGTCAATAAAGCTGTAGCATTTGAAGGACATTTAAAGCTATATCATTATAGGGAGACAATTTTTCATTTGTCAGAAATAATTTCAAAGCTGTACTAGAGTAGGTTGACTGGGCTTTTCCATGCAAAAAATCCTAGATGAAAATTTGAACAAAAAAACTTGGAACTAAGTTGTGGCTGCTTTATAAGATATTCTGTGCAAAAGATACTTTGCTTATGATTACATTGAATGAAGTCTGTCCTCCTGTGGTACCCCAATTCTGTGCCATGTAATAGTTTCCTTGTTGAGTCAGTCACTCCTACTCTGAGGCTGCTCATCTGCACCACAATTGCTGAGCACAAGCTGGAAAATGAGAAGCCGTGGTGCTTAAATGCTGTCGGTTCATGCTGTTTAAAGTTGAAGTCTTCAGTGGTAAGTGGAAAATGAGCATGTAATATTAAATTCCAGGTTCTGCACATTGTTCTAGTTTGCCAGAATGTGTGCAGTGAGGCTCAGCCAATTTCCCATCTGCCATGATCATCAAAAATAATTGTGTAATGGGATAATGGTAGAGCTCTGCTCATGTTGGACTGGCTGCTAGAAACCAAACTATAGTTTTTCATAAGAAAACGAGTACTGTTTTACAAAGTTTCCACTTGACAAGATTTCATGCATTGAGACAGAAGCTCAGGTAGTGCGGTTTTACTTACCTGTACGTATTGTGGAAGGTAAATTTGTCTCACCTCATAGTTCATAAGTAAGCTATACTGCACTGTTTGTCTGTAGTGGGTTACTTTGAAAATCAGTAACCAAATTAATTTGGAAAGTATTTCTAGCTTTTATTTAATAATGATGTTCAACCAGTGTGAGTTATCTTCAGCTGATCTCTTTTAGGATGGCATGAATGGTTATGGAGACAAGAGTGTAAGTTCAGTGGTTTAAGGTGCACATGGCTTGGTAAAACCATAAGGACTGATATTTACTTTGTAGTATCATTTATCCTAGTATCCACAGGCATTTCTAATAAGATGTGAAAATGCTTACTTTGTCTTTGAACATGCTTCTTTTGTCTTTGTGATGAATTTCTTCTGAAAGTGAACAACTGCAAGGCTGTGTTTCTGAGTCTGGAGATTGGCAATTTCTGTGTGTTTTCCTTTGAAGTACCAAAGTATAATTTCAAGGCATGTATTCATTTTCAAAACTACTGTTTAAGAATCTTGTGATCAACAGTGAAATTCTTAAATACTATGTTATGCTGGGGGGGAGCTGTGGGCTCCAAGAAGTGCATATTGTGCGGATTATGAATGGAAGAAAGAACGTAAGGAGGAGAAGAATAGGCATTATCTCCCTTTCTTCTCCCCCTGTATGTTTCAGCAACAGTATGTCTGCCCTGCTCAGTGGTAACAAAGCCATAAAAAAGACAAGATATTTTAGGTGTTTCCTGCCTACGTACAGCAGAAAACAAGAGGAGGTCTGCGTAAATTCTGCCTGCGAACAGCCCTTTATTACCCAAGCCAGTTAACGGTTGTTAGTCTAATTATCAATCTGATACCAGATAACCAAAGATACAAGAAGGAATGCTGAAAATTCAGTTTTGCAGAGCTCTGCGTTTTCTCTGCCTTTTACTGGGAGCTGCTGTTTTCTAAGAAGCTCCCCTTTTTTGTTACTTGTTAAGCATTATGATGATAGTTGTTCTCTAGTCTTTCTGATTTCTCTAATTCTTTCTTATCCCTGCTTTTTCTGAATTTTTTCTGCTGTGTTCATGCTCTGGAATTTCAAATGGGACTTTGAACAGCCCTCAGTATATCACTTCTGATTTCTATTTGGTATCATATACTCTGCTTATACCTCTGTACTATCTCCATTTTGAAGGTGTAGTTCAATTGCCTTTTCTCCTTCTTGTTTTTTACCTCCTTTTTGAGATAACCTCTACAAGAAGTCATAAAAATTCTTTCATCTCCTTGAAGTAGCAGTATGAAAAAGTAGAGACTGCAGAGAGCAGAATCCACGAGAACAGAAACAAGTACTGGAAACTGGCAGCACAGCAGAGATGTAAGCTCCCCAGTGAGAAGGGATGTGGTTCAGGGATAGACCTAGGACTTGCCTAGTTCAGGAAATTTTCATTACAAGGTCTGTGTGCCCATGGTTTGCTCTCGTGTCTCAGAAGAGATGTGCTTACTGCATATCTGGGTGGTCCTTGCAACTGAGATGGAAAGCAGGGTTATTGAGCAGCTAGGGAGTGAAAGAGCTGTGGGAATTGCAACCTGGAAAGTGTGCTGGAGCAGAGGGAGCAGGGGATACTGCTGGAGCTTGTTTGGGCAGTGGAATGAAGAAGCAGGTCAGTCAGCCTGCAGGCACCTGCAGCTGAGCTGCCACATGTGCATCAAGCTGGGCACATCCATCCACACCATCTTCTCATCTGTGACATGGAAATAATCCCACCGTGTTGAACTTCAAACACTGTAGCCTGCTGAATGTCCAGCTCTGGCAGATGTGCTGGCTCCTGAGAGATGAGTGTGTTGCTGTAGTCCAGGACCCATTCAGCTGGTTTCTGTGTTGCTACTGCCAGGTAGAGAATATGATACCTATTGTAGAAGCTGTTCTCAGGACATTATTACCTCTAGGCAGCTGCTGCTTCTGTGAAGTGTTTATACAAATGAGTGTTTATTATATGTACTTACTTAAAAGGCTGTAGCTAATGCAGTTTAGTCTAATTGCAAGTATCAAAGAACATTTTATTCCTCTGCTCCCTGCCTTGCGCAGATACCCAAGTGAAGTTCAAAGTGACTTTAGTACTGCCTGCAAAATACTATCTTCTTGAGGATTATGCTTAGTTGTGGGAAGCACTTAGTAATTTATCTAAGCCACACTATAGTTAAACTTTGCTTTTCTCCTTTCAGGTCTTGGGCTAAATTTAGATGAACTCCCCGCTCAGATGAGTTTCTCCGACTGGCCTGAAATGAAGAAAAAATTTGCATCCGTATTTGCGCAGAAGACACAGGCTGAGTGGTGCAGCATATTTGATAGCAGTGATGCCTGTGTGACCCCTGTTTTATCCTTTGATGATGTTGCCTCACATCAGCATAACAAAGAAAGAAGTTCTTTTATCAGAAATGATCAGGGTGAGATGAGTCCTAGACCTGCTCCTGTTCTGTCAAGGACTCCTGCTGTTCCATCATGTAAAAGAGATCCTTTTGTAGGAGAACACACAGAAGAGATACTTCTAGAATATGGGTTTACTAAGCAAGAAATTGCTAAGCTCTATTCTGATAAAGCAATAGAATTCAAGAATCCAAAAGCTAATTTATAATCTCTGACTATGCATATCAGATAAATTGCAGGCTGATACAGTAAGCTTTTATGCTTTAAAATTTAATTATCTGACAAATAAGTGTTTGCATAATACTACTTTTAAATAATATATATTTTTTAAATTATTGATAAATTTAATTTGAAGACAGTGGGACTTACATGTTTGTGTACCTGGATGATCTGCTGTCTAGAATGATACTATAATTGTGTTCTGAAGTTCTACACAGTTTGCTTGGTAAGCACCTGTAAGTTCTCAGAATGTTTGTTTAAGTATTGTATCCTGTGGTTTGATTCTCTTGATTCTTGGTTATACCATTGATTTTTAATACATGTTGTAATTACCTGAAAGCAATTATTTTAATAAAATATAGTTATATTCTTTGTAAATGAGTGATTGTTTTGTTTATTCATTAAATAGGAGGGTTTTTTCCCTCCATCTTATTATATTAATTAATTTGCTTTATCATGCCGAAACTGTGGCCTAACTAATGCTATTCTCTTATGTGCTGCTGCAGAGCTATTATCTCAAAGTTAATCTGTTTAACAGCCTTAAATAATATATATTTTTTAGTTTTTTTTTTTTCTCAATCAGTTTTCTCTGATTATATTACATTTAAAATATCAGCTTGGCTAGAAACTAAATTCAGTATCATTTTTTTTGTTTTTAAAATATCTGCCAACTAATAATCCTTTCATCTCCTGGAAAAATGGTAGGCAGCTTTGCTGCACAGGTTTTAAACAATGGTTATTCCATGTTGGTTTTCATTTCCTTCAAAATTAAGCTGTCATTTGAAACCATCTCTTTCAAGGCAAAAGAAAATCTGCTTTTAAAAAGAATTTGTTATATGGCATTAATACAGTGTTCTGTAGTCCAATGAGTGAGGAATTATGGCATGAAGAGTTGGGGTTTTTTGGATAACTTTGCCTGTGTTTTGCTGAAGATTGGTTTGTTGGTTACAAAGGCTTCCAAAGCTGAGGTATACTTTACCTCATTTTACATCTGTCAGGGCAAAAATGTCAATGTTGTTACCATAAAAAAACCTTTTGCATTCTCCTACATAAACACTTGCCTGGAAGCAAGAATTATCTAGTAGGTCCTGGCAAGCAGTCTAAACCATCAGCAAAAGCACCTTAAGTTTCCAGCTGATCATCAGTCTAGTGTAAGTTACTGAATATTATACGCTGTTACCATAGGATTTGACAATTTTCTTAGTCCCAGATGCATCTGATCGTGATGGAGAAAAATCAGCATTGTCAAACTTAATTTCCATTGTACTAAAGTTTTGAAACCAAAATTACTGACATCAGTTTAAAACCTCATGTTGCTTCAGCATAGGGTGGATCAGCTGCCTCACTCAGGTCCCTGACCTTGAAAGGTACAGTTTGAGTAATGTCACTACAGGGTTTTTTTAAGGCCTTCCCCTGGCAGGTAAGACTGTTTTAAAAAACCCATGTCTAAGTGATCCTAATATCCTTTTTTTTCAGAAACCAAGAAAATTATCAGTTCTTTTGAGGGCAGTACAAAACATACAAAAAAGTACTCATCAGCTGCTGATTGACAGATTTCTGTCAAGCTTTATATCTGCCTGAAACGCTCAAGGGCAATGGATAGGTTCACTTACTTATCCTCATGAAGTGCATTGAAATCCTTTTCCAGATAGATACAGACTTTTCCTCCCAGTTCAGTCAGCAGGGAATGGTCACTCTGTCTGATGCTCATGTTTGCTGGACAGAAAGATGAGGACTAGATTCCTGGTATCACTGCCGTCTTACAGCAAGATCTTACAGCAAGAGGAACAGCTTTGTGTCAGGCTGATCCTGCGCCTGGACCATGTGATGTATGTTCCCATTATATGTGTGCTTCATGCGTAAACAGTAATTCCTTAGTTGTGGATAGTTGGGAACAGTGCAGACGCCCAAAAGCTGAGATCTGCTAATGTGAACACACGCTTCCCCGCCCCCTTCCTGGCATAACTTGTGATCGCAGAGCCATGAAAGTATGTGAGTCCCTCCCCCAGCACAGACCGATCCCACCCGGCATATGATCTGGGCCCCATGTCAGCCGGAGCAGGCAGCGCCAGCTCGCCACGGCGCTGCTCGCAGCCGGAGCAATGACTTTAACGAAAGAGAGCTTCCACAAGGCTCTTCCACCCACCTCCAAAGTGGCCAAGGCCGACATGGACAGCACCAGAGAGAAGGAGGAAGCTCCGAGGCAGTCAGTGATGAGGACTGGAGCAGTGGTGCCGAGGAAGCGAGCGGTGGGAAGGCTGGTCATGCACAGCATGGCCATGTTCGGCCGGGAGTTCTGCTATGCCGTGGAGGCCGCCTTTGTCACGCCGGTGCTGCTCAGTGTAGGGCTGCCCAAGAACCTCTACAGCCTCGTGTGGCTCATCAGCCCTATCCTGGGCTTTGTGCTGCAGCCCGTGGTAGGTTCAGCCAGTGATCACTGCACCTGTAGCTGGGGCAGGAGGCGACCTTACATTCTGGGTCTGGGCATCATAATGCTGTTAGGCATGGCTTTGTACCTGAATGGGGACGTGATGATCTCAGGTGAGTGAGGGGCATGTGCTGTGCTGATAGGCAAAACTCATCCTAGCCTTTTGAATCAGAAAAAAAAAGAAGGGTTCCACTTTTCCTTCTTAAAATGCACTGTTAAAATTTGGTATCATGTGACTCGGGTGCACTAAAAGAGCTGGGGAGCACTGGAATCTTTGTATACACTCAATCCTAACACTGCATGTTATGTACCCTGTACATAGTGTTCTGTAGTTCGTGCATGTGATTAGAGTCTGTTGTATGTTGGTTTGGTTGCCCAATAAGCTCCTACAGGTAAAGATTTGCTTAGGCCATAGAAGTTTTTATGAACTATGATCTACCTTGTTTGTTTAAATTATAGTATTGTTTTTGTGATGTAATACATATCCAAACTGAATCCCTGCTCATCCCTATTTTACATGGATTAGTATTCAAGATACTAATACTTTGATTATTGCAGCGCTAACTTGACTAAGGACTGTGTTGTGCTGGTGAAAAACAGAAATCCTTAACTGCTTGGAAACTCTACTGCAGCTGAAGCATGCAAAATCAAATAGGAGTGACATCCCTATTGTTATATTTTAGCTGGGGATGTAACTTCTTAAAGTCTTGATAGAAAGTTGTTGCTGGCTAGGCAGATGGGGGAGGTTTATGGATTGATTTATTTTCTCCCTGAATATTACTGGTGTTGAATATACTTGATTTCATTGACCCTGATAGAGATGTTGCAGGCAACTCTTGATTATCTAAAACAATGTAAAGGTGGGACAAATAGAATAAACCAAAAAGTACTGCAAAATGCGTGTGTTAGGCTACCAGAGCAGGCCTTGAAGGTGTAAAGGAGTTGATTAAGGATAGTGATGCTCTTGGTCCTGGAGCTTGGAGCGTTCTGACCATGTGCTGACTCAAGGCAGTAAGTCAACCTAGCCCAGCTCAGCACTACACAGACTCAGTCTCTGATGAGATTCTGGTGTCACACTCACATAACCAGTCATTGTTTAGATTTTGAGATATTGGGAAAGTCAAAATGTGGTTTTGCAGAACATGGCGCTGTTGCTGTCAGAATGAGGGTGTTTTTCTTTTTGTAGCTTTCATCGATGAGAGAGACAAGCAGCGGACGTGGGCAATAGTCATTACCATGCTGGGAGTAGTACTTTTTGATTTTGCAGCTGATTTTATTGATGGTCCCATCAAAGCGTATTTATTTGATGTCTGCTCTCATCAGGATAAAGAGAAGGGTCTGCATTACCACGCCCTCTTTACAGGTACTCAGATCCCTTCTTTTCCTCCCTGCCTCTCAGAAGAGGGGAAGGTAATTGCATGGATTTTATCCTCACTGTGTTTCTAATCTTGAATGAACTGATCATCTGATCCTGCACTTCAGTCACGAGTCTTTTGTTGCTGGGTTTTCACTACACCAGAGAACAGCAGCTTGTGATTGCTGCTACAAGTGTTCTGCAGAAGGCTGCAGGCGTAAACAATTACAGCAATACAGACATGATTAAGAGTAGTTAGTTATTATAAAAGTGAAGTAGTGTTTGTCCAGTTTGCTTTGGGTTTTTTCCAAGTTTTTGGTGAGGCAAAAATTAATGGATGTAACTTGTTTCATTGCTGTTGCACATAAAAATAACATTTTTGATTCAGCATGTGACACAGAACAAGAGCTGCATGCACCAATTTATTTCCATTCTTCAGCAGTGCACCAGTATGCACTGTATAGAAACAGTAGTTCTGTGTAAAATTCAGAAATTCACAACTCCCACAAAATAAGTCCAAGGAGTTCAGTTCAAGTTCTCGCAAATGAGGTTAACAGCTTCATTTGCCTTTGTACATGTTTGGAATGCTGCCGAGTTACAGAAGGGCACAAAACTGTTGGAACAAGTCCAGAGGAGGGCCACGAAGTTGATAAGGGGACTGGAGCACCTCTCCTATGAAGACAGGCTGAGGAAGTTGAGGCTGTTCATCTTGAAGAAAAGGTTGTATGGAGACCTCATAGTGTCTGAAGGGGGACCACAGAGAAGCTGGAGAGGGAGCCTTCTCTAGGAAGATGAGGGGAAATTTAGGCTGGATCTTAGGAAGAAATTCTTCCCTGTGAGGGTGGTAATGCATTGGATTAGGTTGTCCAGGGAGGTTGTGGATGCCCCAGCCCAGTCAGTGTTCAAGGCCAGGTTGTATAAGGCCTTGAGCAGCCTGGTCTAGTGGGAGGTGTCCCTGCCAAACGCAGAATGGGTGGGACTGGATGATCTCTAGGGTCCATTCCAACCCCTGAACATTGATTCTATGGAATCATCTGTACAATGTGAGCCCTGTGTTGGGGAAATGCTCAGGGTAGACACCTAAGGCTGTGTACCTGTGAAGTGACTCTGGAGCAGCCTTCTGCCATGTGTGAGAGCAGTCCCTGTGAAAGCTGTAGACAAAAAGCAGACTACATGAGAAGTCATGCAATCTTAGTTACAGCACGTTTTTGTGGTTTCTGAGCCCCATCAAGAGCAGAGACACATAGATTCAGCAGCAGTTACTCTGCTCAAGGAGGGAGATGTAGTAGCTACTGACAGCAGGCCGATTTTGGACACAAGAAATACCTCTGTCCAGGAACACAGATGATAAGGGAAGCTTAAAGCCGCATGGGAATGAAGTCTGCATTATCCATTAGAAAATGACAGATAAAATTTTAAAGAATCACTTCTTTGGAGAGGAGTGCATCCCTGTGTATATTCAGCACCACTCTGGTTGCCATTTTTTTTTGGATGATACTAAAAAGTCTCCAAATTTGAAGATCTGAAGCTACAGATTTAGCTGTTTCATTTGTGCACTGAGCTGTGAAAAGGGATGTGGGACAAAGAACATGAAATAAGACTGGGGCAGAGTGCATGACTTGGTCCAGCACCCTGGGTGCTCTACAGCAAGTTCATCAATATCTTAACTCTTCCTAACTGAAAATTCCCCAGTCTGGTGTTGAAATCCTCCCTTGACTGGAGTTCTACAGCCTCCCAAGGCACTCTGCTCCAGCAATTCTCTGGCCTTGGTGTTAGTTTTCCCTAAAATCTAATCTTAATATCCATTTTCTACAATTTGCATTTATCATTCCCTGATATTTTATCCCAATTAGACACAGACAGCAATCTTCCCATTTCTTTTCTGGTTTCTGTTTTAGATATTATTTCTTTTCACCACTTCAGTTCCTTCTTTTTATACTTAACATTTCTAAGATTTTGCTCTCCAGTTTGCTTCCAGTTTAGGGTTTGAACATGAAACTTGATGGCTTTGCATTTATGAAACCCAAGGCAACTTGTACAAGTGGGAGAAAGAGTGCTCACATCCAACACACAACATTCAGGCTCAATTCCAGTATCACGATCCTTTGTTTTTTTCAAAACAGCATGCAAAGACAACCTCAAATGTCAAACATTCTCTCTGCAAACATACACTGAAAACATGTAGTGTAGATTTTCTTTAAAAAGTTGTTAGCAGCATATCTGTTTTTTATGAGAACAAGCAAGGATATAGTCCCCTGTGAAATGCCATAGGACATAATGAAGAAGGGTCATAATCAAACCCAGGAGGGGGAAACAGCACAGAAGGCCCAGAATGAAATCAAAATCCTGTGTATTGTTGGGGAAGCAAGTGTAGGTGCTGTTAGTTTTTGTTCATCGGGAGGTTCTGCTGTACATTGCCATCAGTTCTCCTAAGCAGAAGAGTAGAAATATTTCCAAGTCCTTGAAAAGCTGCCATCCTGTGGAATTCCCACACATCCATCCTCCAGAACCACCAAGTCAACAGTGTGTCAGGAGCCTATAAACCTGACCAGAGCTCTGTACTGAATGTAACAGAGGGCACTTCCCTGTGCATCTCTGTGTGCACTTATAGCCAAGAGAAGAAATTGTAAAAAAACCAAACTGACTGAAAGATGGGTTTATTAACTTCAAGGCACAAAGTAGCATTCTCATTCTACCTTTTAGTCTACCTTTTCGGAGAAAATTAATAAATGGGATTACACACTTATTTTTAATCCTTTCCGTTTTCATTTCCAAGTGATGAGGTACTTGGATTTGGATAACTACAAAACAATGCTTTTGGGTTTATTTCCTTTTTTAAAAGTATCACATGGAGGCTGTATTTCTGTTTGGACTAAGCCAAATAAAATACATTTTACGAAGTCTAAACTATAGATAGTCTCAACATAATTTAAAAAGTATTTGTTCTGTGAAATTTTTTTTTAAAAGCCACATAAATTTCTGTAGGATTTTATTTAGTTCTACTTCTATTATTTACCATTTCAAAGAAAATAGAGCTTCAAAGAGTCAAAAAAAGAGATGGAGCCTATGTTACTGTATGTTCAGGCAAATTCTAGATAGCTCTGTCTATCAGATCTGAGAAGATTTTTCAAAAGATGTTTTACTAACTGCTCATGTATGTGATTATCTCAGTATTCCTATTGCTTATGATAAATATCTGAGGAGCGATTATTCCACCATGTCTAGAGGGGATCACATGTTGAGGATATCATGTACTCTTTGTTTATTTTATCAGTGCCAGTAGACATTTTTTTTTCCTTTTTTCTCCCCACCATTGTAGGTTTGGGAGGAGCCCTGGGTTACCTGACAGGTGCTATGGATTGGGGTCAAACTGTACTAGGATATACCTTGGCATCAGAATTCCAGGTGATCTTCTTCTTCGCGGCCCTGGTTTTCATAATCTGCCTTACTGTACATCTGTGCAGTATTACTGAAGTCCCACTCAGATACGAAAACGAAGAGGCAAAGTTCTTGTTGGAAGTGACTGAACCCCATAAATACAGCTCCATCGAGGAGGAAATCAAGAATGGTTACTTAAAATCAACATGTGCTGAACTAAAGGCTGCAGCCAAGCCGGGGAAATACGCGGTTGTGTCACGCACAGAGGTGAGTGCAGAGATGGTTTTATAGGATGTATCTTTGCATCCTTGGAGACCCCTTAATTAGCTAATGCTGATTGTTTGTGATGGAGTCCTTTCACATGCACAGAAAAGAACCTTTCACCAGGATACAGAGACAGGAGAAAGCCTGCTTTCTTTTTTTTTTTCTTTTTCTTTCTTTTTCTTTAGAAAGTATTGCCAGCAAGAGACTCGTTCTGATGCTTTGATCAATTGGCAGGGATGAGGGAGAACCTGGTTCAGCTTTCTTCTCTGTGTCAGTCTCTTGATATCTTCCTCATGTGAATTTTGTAAATAGGATCTACTTTGTCCTTTAGTCTTGATATAATTAGCGTAAAATTGTGGACAAAGACTACAGACCAATAATCTTTGATGTAGGTCTCTAATTCGCACCGAAGTCCGCACAATTTTGTACATAATACATGTGAAATATGCATTCCCTCTCTAGTAAACATTTGGGTTTTCTGCTGCTCCACATCTCATTGAGTACTAATGTATTTTAAATTGTTACTTCTACAGCAGTTCTACCTTGCTACCAGAGTTTTAGTTTTATTCTGAGTGATATTGTAGCTGTGTCTTTGGAAAAACCTTGAGGTGTGAGAGAATAGTGAGCACTTTTAAATCCTCACTGTTATTTTGTTTCTGATGCATTTTTATGGGAGATTTCTTCAACCTAAGGCACCTAGGAAAAGGTGAATCTACCAGAAAAACATCTGGGGACCCCATTCTAGAATGGTCTTGGGAACAGATGATAGTTTTTACTGTTTTGTTGATGACTTTTAGTGCTAGAAATCCTCACGGCTATCTCATGGTACCCTAGGTAAGCAAAGTATAACAAAATAGTGGTGACACAGTTGCTTCTCATTTTAATTTCACTTTTGATCTCTTGGCATTATGCGTATCCATCCCTGATACACTGATACAAAGGTTTGATAAATCAGGTAAAACGTACCAAGCATGTGCAAGTTATAAGTAAGAAAGCAATACTCTTGTTTAATCTATAAATAAAAGGGATTTATTATCTTTTACTATTTGTAATTTGTTTTATAATAGCACTTAGTATTTCTAACCTGAAGAAAACTATTGTTACACCAGATGCAAGACGTATGAGATGAGCATTGCCTGATGAGAATGCCAGGCAAACACAGAGTGGGGCAGACAGCAACAGTTGTGGGGAGAATCTGACAAGAACACTGTGGTGCTGTCTGAGCTTCCCCACTGCAGGCCAACTTGAGCAGCCAGCATCCTTCACCAGTGCTGTTCCCTCTGAGCATCCTCTAAATTGTTGGAGATGCTGAGTGCCATTGACTGCTTGGACAATGCAGGCTCTAAAAAAAAGAAGGCAATTGAAGATGAGAGAGCGATGCAGGTGAAGTGGGGGGACCAGACTGTGGTTTGGGGTAGCCTCTGCCTTGGCAAGGAATAACTCCATGGAGTCCGTAGCATCTGGCACCTGAGGTGAAACTGTGGTGTCCACTGTGGGCGAGCCTGTGCCCTCGTCTCTGATTAGGCTGGGCAGCCTGTTAGAGACCCCAGTGCTTTGATCAGTCTTGTGTTTCTTTGATGTGCCTGACTGTATATGAATTCAAGACACTCACTGCTTTAATGATCTGTCTCCTGTGGCACATGTTTGCTGAGTTCATCCATTACCGTAATCACTTCCTCGAAGAAATGGTTTGGCTTCCTGCTTTTCTGTCTCTTTTTTTTATTGCAGGCATCATGGCCTTATTTCTCCTAAATTAAGGCCAGTGCTCTCACATGCTAATAGCTAACATGGTTATTAATAAGATTTGACCTGTTACAGTATGAGCAGACACACAAAGCAATTAGCCTTGTGTTCTTTTGCATGGTGCCAAATTATTCAGGGCCCACTGCCATAAAACCCAAGTCATATTGCTTCTTCTGTGTTCTTATGAATCATCTTATTCCCTGAGTTGTAGTGATTTTGTAGAGTTTATTTG
Source organism: Oreocharis arfaki (assembly GCA_013398015.1). Lineage (NCBI taxonomy): Eukaryota > Metazoa > Chordata > Aves > Passeriformes > Paramythiidae > Oreocharis > Oreocharis arfaki. The sequence goes on along the minus strand of VZRR01006557.1, from coordinate 436,666 downwards.
TTATTGTGAGCTTTTGAAAGATAAGGTGCTTAAACAGAGCCAAGTTTCAGCATGTTGTTTAAATTAGCATGCAGTTTGTGTGCTGGTATGTTTTGAATGTGTGCAGTCAACACTTTTGCTTTCCATTTCCACTCTCTGGAATATCTAAATAGAAAGAAAACATTTCTTTCATTTAGCTGTCAAATTATTGTTTGCAATCACTGCAGTGTCTTTTGCAGTTCCATGACCTTATCTTAAAACTTTGATTGGAAAGGCTATTTTAAAAAACTAAACAAAGTGGAAGAATTACAAACTAAATTAAGCTAAGTCAAACGATAGTAATTTTCCTTGAAATAACACTAATGAGTCAACCTGGAATTTTTTTGTTTGTTTTCTTTTTATAATTGTAGAAGAATATAAAGCTTAGCCTGTTTAAAAAAGACAATGATGCCAAGAGAAATTCCATGGGATTTGGACAATACACAGTCCAAGGTGAAAGTCAGCTACTTGAATTTTGGCATTCCTATGAGGATTAAAAACCTCACACTGAAGCAAAGTATTTTCCAACTTTATATGTGGTGATTATTCATAGAGTAGCTTGCAGCATAGCCTAGTTCAAAGGAAAGTAGAATTGCGAAAACTAAGTACAACACTGAAGGAAGAAAGGAAAAAGTGACATCTTACAGCAAATTGAAGACACGAGTCAGTCCAGTAATTTCCAGTAATTAGCATAACTTTTGCAGTTCTTCCACATTTCATGACATGCATCTTCCCTTACCATCTCTTCCAACACTGTGGTCTCCAAACATTATGAGAGAAAACTGGAAGTGTTCCCTCATGCACAGTTAAAACAGTATCTTTACTTTAAAAGCACAGAACTATGCAGGAGCTTTAATACAGGAAGAATTACATATCAAAATACCTGATATCAAGCACACCTACAGTAGTCAAAAAAAAAAAGTAATACAAATGATCTGATGAATGTGACTGGAAAAGAAACTGAGAGTTTTGGGGCACAGGGCTGAGATGAGGAGGGAGATAACGTGGGGCATTGAAGGTGGTGAGAAAATCTGGTTTGCCTCATCAGTGAGATTTGTTAACCAGCACCAATTAAGTTTTGATTGTGAAATGACTTATTTCTCTCATGGTATGAGGTGTTGAGATGCTGGAGCTCACATTCTGTGTCCTACCGTGGTGAACGACAGCTTCTCCCTGCTTCATGGAAGGGAGGACAGTGCATAGTGGAAATCTCATTATATGCCTGAAGAGATAGAAGTTTCCCTAGAAAAATAAGTTTCCTAGGGAATTCAACACAGAAAATAGAATGGAATATGATTAAGGTCTCAGAAATGCTCAGAAATCCACAACTGATACATTTTAATTTTCAGGAAGTATTTTGAGCATAACTTTTTTCTGTGGCAGCTTTAAATTTTCAATGTAAAGCTGATGGTCTCCATACAGAAATAACTTTTGTTTCTGGTTGTTTCTGTTGTTGGTTTGTTGGGGGGTTTTTTTAAACTCTCTGAATTTGCTTTGGCAGGAAATTTCCCTTTGGTTCTACATGTAAATAATCATCCTACTGAATGCAATAGCAAGAAATGTTACAATCTTGTTGGTATAATCCATCTCTTCTGTAATTTCTGGAAATTTTATAAATTGAAGGAAATTCAGTACCCAAGCAACCCTTCCTAGCAAAAAGAAAAGATTTGGACATTTAGCAATGAAAAGATACTACGGCCTTCTTCATTTTCTGTCAGCTATTTCATTAGCCTTCAGGGCAATAATACTGTATTATTCTTGAATATTTGCTTTTAGGAAAAAAGGCAGATGACCCTTAAATCACTCTTGAAGACACTTTTAAGCATGCCATCCCACTATCGCTGTCTGTGTGTGAGCCACCTCTTTGGATGGATGGCTTTCCTGTCCAACATGCTCTTCTTCACGGATTTCATGGGACAGGTAAAGCAAAAAAATATTCTTGCTTCTCCTTCCTTGTAGCAACTCCTCCTCCATCAAAAAGAAATGAAATGGTGTTACTATCCTGAGGAAATGGCTGTGGTGTCAGAGCCATTTATATCTGGATGGCTCAACCATAGTTTTTTTAAACCAGCTAATTAAGGTCAGGCCCTTGTTCTGAGCCTGTCCGTGTAACTATTGGGAAAAACCTTTAGTATTTGTAAGGCTATTAGTGTCTAACTGTTCCAAGTGAAACTCTGAGAGCTAGTCCAAACAAATCAATTTTCTGCTTTGGCTTCGGAGCTGCTCCAAGATGGGCAGGTTTTCTAACTGGGGCGATGCTTGGATGCAGATGGCCTTGTCCTGGTGTGTGTGCAGCATCCACACACAGCCCCTCACCCGCCCTGCAGCCTCCCCGGCCTCAGGCCGTGCAGCTCTTTGCACACAGGGAGCTACTTGGTAGCAGAAAGCTTTTATCTTCTTGCATTTGTCCATCCTGAGTCCCTTTTGCCAGCAACTGTTTGCCTTCACAATACCCAGTCGTCCCTTTTCCATGCCATTCCCAGGGACTGTATGCCCTTGACAGTGATTCCTGCCTATATGGACCTGTCTGGCCCCTTTCTTCCAGGGTATCGATATGCTCCTGGCACAAACCCACTCACTGCCACTCCCTATTGTTCTGTGGTTTCCACACAGTATTCCTACTTCCTTGCCTTTTTTGTCTTTGTAGGCAAGGCAAGAGGGAGGTTTTTTTTCCCTGCAGTATAGACGAGCAATTGAAAGAGAAAAGTTTTGCTTCTCTAGAAAAGGAGCTGAATAAGACAGTAACTGTGTGGAAAAAGGAGTGTGTTGAGGTAAACCTGAAAGAGAAAGCAAAGAAACAAAAAAGTGTAGATAAATTAGGGAAAGAAAGGCTTAAGGCAAGAAGGCAGAAGTGGAGAGAGAAAGTTAGTTGGAAGTGAGACACCCAAAGGATAAAAGAGCAAATGAGTCAATGAACAGTCCAGGAAAAGGCAGAGGGTAACAAATGAGGCAGACCCTGGGAATTGATAGTCCAGGAGATGTGAGTGTGAAACCTGGAGAATTAGAAACGGGTGGTTAGGACACTGCTTAACAGATTTCTTGGGTGCTCCCTACCAGGGATGGGGCCCTGTTCCTGCAAGAGGGAGACATTCCCTACATGCAGCCATCCTTGCCTTCCGTGACTTTCGTGGTCTCTTTCAGGTTGTATACCATGGTAATCCTTACGCACCTCACAACTCCACACTGTACCTTACCTACAAAACAGGGGTGGAGATGGGATGCTGGGGACTGTGCATCAATGCAATTTCTTCGTCAGTCTATTCTTGTAAGTACCCATGAATGAACTACAACACCGTGTTTGCTGTTTGCCATTGTTTAAAAACCACAGAGAGATGCCAAATTTACCTGGATTTTTTCCTACGTTAAGGCTTTAGGGAATGTTACATTCTCAGCACTGTTAGAAACTTCTATCTCTAAACAAACAGTTCCTGACCACATGGTGAGGGATCACTTTGGGAGTAAGACATTGTTCTGCACGTGAACTGACCCTGAACACTTAAAATCATCCTGAAGTTGACTGCCAGACTAAATTCTTAGGTGCTCTTTCACCCAGCAGTGCTGTAGCTGTAGGCTCTCGAAGGTGGCCTCTCCCCATTTGCACTCCCCATGCAGAAGCTCTTGCCAGAAACTCCAAAATTACATGTAAACATGCTAGCACAGCTCCCCAGATAGATTTCACCATAACCCTTCCCAAGGCTTAAAAAACTACTTGTGATCTGAAAACTCAAATAAGTAGCATTTTGGGGGTTGATTTTAGCACCCAAAAGAGGCTTGAGGGAAATGTTTTCACCTTTGGAGCTTAACTGCAGGTATTTCTGTGAGGCCTTTCTGTGGAGGAACATCTATTCAGCACAAGTCTGTCTGAGTGCAGCTGCAGTGCGAGCTGCAGTTTCAGCTCTGGGTGGTGTGAGCAAGTATTCTTTGGCAAATTTATACCTACAATAATTGTGCGCAATTTCCGAAATCATTAAGATTATCTCCTTCATTGCATTTTACAAAATACAGCCCCTTAAAAGGGACTCCTTGATAAAATGTGACCTCTTTTGTTTAAATCTTATCAGCATTTTTGCCTTCTTTTCACAGATTTGCAGAAAGTCCTTCTGCCATACATAGGATTAAAGGGACTTTATTTCATTGGATACCTACTTTTTGGACTGGGTACTGGATTAATTGGCTTGTTTCCCAACATCTATTCCACCCTGGTTCTTTGTTCACTCTTTGGAGTCATGTCCAGCACACTGTACACAGTGCCATTCCACCTCATCGCAGAGTACCACAGGGAAGAAGAGGTGAGTGCAATGTCTCAAGAAGCATAAAGTTTATATCTGTCTCTGTCTGTTCAATCTGTTTTGGGGGTAAACTGGATAGAAATGGTGAGCAGCTTCGAATTTTAATTTCGACCTATTAATAGTGACACATGTGAACGGGAAGTTTCTGACAGAGTTAGCATCCCAGCTCCAAACTCTCCAAACAGGCCTGCAATAAAACAAATAATTATTTATCACCACATCTGAAACGAAGTGAATCACAGCACGTGTTCAGGCAGCAGGCAGGTAACAGGGCTCCTCATGTGCTGTCTCCAGGTGCTGCCTTCCATATATCCTTCCTTCCAGCCGTGTCAGCAAAGGACTTGACTTCTGAGTGCCTGAGGCTAACAGCAATCTTGTAAAGGCTGTCAGAATTTTTAATTAACTGCAAAGTGTTACAAAAGCTCTTAGCTAATAAACACATGACATTTGAGTAGAAATAGCTTTATATAGTTCAGTATTAAATCATATACCACATTCTCATTATCTTTCTAAATGTCTGGGGTTGGGTTTTTGTCCTCCACAGCATTAAATCCTGTTTCCAAGGAAAATATGGAAAAACTTGCACACTTTGCATCATGTTACTGGGCACAGCAGGATCTTCATGTATTGTAATGTGTTGAGCTCTTTAATGGAAAAGTTCTCTCAAGTCTCTTAAGTTAGTGAAACAGTTGGAAACAAAAATGATTAAGGAGAGTTGGGAAAAATTAGGAAAAGTTCTCAGTATGTCTTGGGATGTCTGAAGAAATGAATAAAGGTAATGTTGAACCATTGGAAATCCATATAGAAATATAGTTGAAACCAGCACAGGTCTCGATCGAGTACTAGAGAACATGTCCTACTGTTCTGTACAACTTTCACCAGCACCCTCTGAATGATGGACACGAGAAAACCCTTTAATTATTCTATTGAATGCTAGGAGGATGTCCCAAAGAAGTTAAATATTTCATATAGCTGATTCCAAATTTTTCAGTTCATTTCTTTGCTCCTTCCAACAGAGAATGATCATGATGTTTTACAAACATAAAACAAAGGACAGGGAATGAGCCCAGGTTAGGGTGAGATCTCAATTCTAACCTCTGGTCAGCCAGCTCAGAGAGGGGTAAATGCAAATTTTTTATCTGTTCCAAGACAGAAGTGAAATCAAATATGCTGAAGTGTGCATGAATGTTATACTTACTAGGCCAATATATTCATGTGTTACTTGTAAGACAACCAATTCTTGTTTGATGTATGGTACTTGCTATGACAGATGTTAAATGATATATAATTCTATGATAGATTTTATATTAATGGATTGAGGTTTAGCTCAAATCTTCTATAAATAGGATAGGAAAAAAAATAAAGAGGAAGCATCAAGACAAGATAGCATTCATTTACAGATTCATGTTTTTGTGGTCAGAACTATTGCCACACAGGAACACTTCAGCAAAACAGATATCATTTATTTTAAAAAGTGTCTGAAATTGTGACTTTATCATTTCAGAACAAGGAGCAGACGTTTTCCCTCACTATGCACTCTACCAAAATCATGTGCTGTGTTTTATAGTGCTGCCATTTCAGCTCCTGTACTGTGCTGTTGTTCCCTAGGATCCAAATTCAATTTTTTTCTACTGGATTAGGAAGAGACTGTTCATCTCCAGTACTTGTGAGCTTTGTGTGGCTCAAAGGCAAGGTAATAGGGTTTGCAAAATTGAAAAGCATTTTAATGGCCAAGAGCATTTGGATACCAGAACACAGCAGTGCAGCTGGCCTACAGTGTGGGAACCTCCTGTTGTTGGAATAAAACCTCCTCCATTTAACAGCCTATGCAGGAAGAAAATAAATATGTAAATTACCACGTAATTTCCCAATAAAACAGAATAATTCCTTCCTGGAGGAAGGGACCACCAGAGATCGTGTAGACCCTGCTCAAGGCAGAGGGAGCAGGCTGCCCCAAATCATGTCTGGTCTGGTTTGGAAAATTCCAAGCATGGAGACTCCAGAACCCCTCTGGTTAACCTGTCCCAGTGATTCACCAGCCTGACAGCGTGCTAATATGCAAGATACTTGTACATAATAAGTGAAGGCTTTTGCTCTGCTATGTATATCATAGCAGATATACAGATAATTATCTGTTAGCAGGGGTCCTCAGCAATGTAGAAGAACCCTAGTCTGCACGTTTGTTTCCAGGCTGCTTTTATCTCCATCAATTAAAGTATTATATTTGTATTTTAATACTGAATTCATTTACATGCTTTGAGCCATAGCTTTGAGCACATACTTGCCTCTGTGTGTGGGGGGCACATCAGCACTTCTGTAAGGCCTTTGGACATGGTTCCTCACAACATCCTTCCCTCTAAATTGAAAAGATTGATTTGATGATAAGAAGGATAAGATATTTGTTGGATAACAAGGTGGTTGGATGGTCACATCCAGAGGGTAGCTGTCAACGACTCAGAATCCAAATGGACATCAGTGACAAGTGGTGCCCTCAGGGGTCTGTACTGGGACCAGTGTGATTCAGTATCTTCATTTATGACACGGATGAAGGGATTGAGTGCACCCTCAGCAAGTTTGAAGGTGACACCAAGCTGTGAGGTGTGTTTGACACACCTGAAGGACGGGATGCCATCAGAGGGACCTGGACAAGCTCAAGGAGTGGCCCATGGGAACATCATGAGGTGTAACAAGGCCAGGTGCTGGTGCTGCACCTGGGTCAGGGCAACCNGCAGCCAGAGCCCTGTGGGCAGCAGGGGAGGGAGGGGATTCTGCCCCTCTGCTCTGCTCTGCTGAGACCCACCTGGAGCATCCAGCTCTGGGGTCCCAGCACAGGAAGGACAGGGACCTGCTGGAGTGAGTCCAGAGGAGAGAGACAAAGATGATCAGAGGGCTGGAGCACCTCTGCTATGAGGAAAGGCTGAGAGAGCTGGGATTGTTCAGCCTGGAGAAGGGAAGGCTTTGGAGAGACCTTATTGTGGCCTTCCAGTACCTGAAGGGAGCTTGCAAGGAACATGGAGAGGGGCTTTTCACAAGGGCACACAGTGATAGGACAAGGGAGAATGGCTTCAAACTTAGAGAGAGTAAATTTAGGTTAGATATTAGGAAAAAATTCTTTACTGTGAGGGTGGTAAGGCACTGGATTGGGTTGTACAGAGAAGTTTTGGATGCCCCATCCCTGGAAGTGTTTAAGGCCAGGCTGGGTGTATTTTTAAATGCCCTGGTCTAATGAAAAGTGTCCCTGCCCACGACAAGGGAATTGGAACTAGATGATTTTTAAGGTTCCTTCCAACACAAACCATTCTGTGATTCCATGATGATTCTTTGATAACATGATAATATGGCTCTCTTCAGCTGTGAGTCAGAACTAGATTATCCATGATGGGATGACCTATTAAAAGTTTGATAGAGCTCAAATTGACCTGAACTTGAAAAAAATGTATAATTTTTCTGGGCAAGTTTCAATTACTTTCTTAAGGGATAGAGGGAAAAACTGCAGATGAGAAAAACTGGACAATTCGGTGGAAGCTTGGAAAACTCATTGTTACTTGTAAAATCTCTGTGATAGCCTCTGTAGCCTCTGTGGTACAAGAATGGAATCAGAGAGGTATTGACCTGTCCTGCTGCCCCTGGGGGCTGCAACAATGCACTGGCTAAGAGCTGCATGTTGCCGACACTGTCCCGTTTCACTGGGGTTTGTTCTGTGCTTCTTTGCAGAGCCTGAAGCTGCAGGAAGGGGAGCAAGCAGGGGAGCACGGGAGAGGGAAAGGCATTGACTGTGCTGCTCTCACCTGCATGGTCCAGCTGGCCCAGATCATCCTCGGCGTGGGCCTGGGGCTCCTGGTTAGTGTTGCTGGCAGCGCCGTCACCGTGATTTCAGCATCCACAGTGGCACTGATCGGCTGCTGCTTCGTGGCTTTCTGTGTTCGTTACGTGGACTAGGACTGCAAGGAGCAACTGGAAGAAATCTCCCCAGGGGAGCGTTTTTTTGTCTGGGTCAGCAGCACCAGTGCTGTTGCTGTGCTGACACTGCTGGCACATCGTCCTCTCTTACCTCCTTGGATCAGTTGCAATTCCAGAGCTTTATGAAATGGAGACTTGATAGAACTGGTTGCCTAACGCCTCAGACACGCACACGCGCCCAGTGTGCTCACATGCTGTGACGTGTGACGGGGTGTGTGTGCCCACGGTGTTTTGATGCTTACACTGGGAGTCGTTATGAAACTCCTCATTACCAATTTGTGAAAGTTAATAGATGAAGTATGTGATAAACTGAAGTAATATAAAAGGACAGAGTTAGGAAGAAAGTTTTTATTTATCTTGTTTTGCAAGTGTCTTAAGCTGGGAGCTGTTCCCTCCAGTAGTCAAAAGCCGCAGGAGATTCAAACAGGTGTCAGAGGCCACTCAGGGTGCAGTTCTGTTGTGATTAGTGGTACTGCTAGACGGGATCAGTTAATTACCAGCTACTGTCAAAAGCAGATTTGGGTGCGAAAAGTGAACGGAATATAAAAAAGATTGAAGCCTGTTCTTTAAAAGCATTACTGTAAAGTAATTATTTTGTACTGGATCCTGCTGCTTCTGTATAAATTAAATGAAAGTGCTGGCTGGGCTTGTCAGGAAAGTCTACCTAAGGCTGCTTTGCAAATCCATGTGTAGGTACACAGAAACCTGTCTATGGGAAACAGCTGCCATTTCTTCCTTCTTTAAAAAGTGGCCTCTCAATTTTGATGCTGTAATTGAAAATATAAGCTTGGCCAACATAAGAATTTGATGGATGGTTGAACACCACATAAATCTTGACATTGGATATGACAGCATTTACCTTAAAGTAGCATCTCTCTTTTCTCTGTTTTCCTTCATGCTTTGACTGAAATGGCATTCGCTCCTTACAGAACATTGTAAATAAATTCAGTTCTGCAAAGCACTATCAGGAATTATTGTACAGTAAATACATAAGCCCAGTTATTTGTATTTAATTGCATATGAAGCTTCATTGTTATTTTTATAATATTGCCAGAGTTTTGAAAATCCTGTGTTTGTGAAAGCAATATATTGTATTTATGCTGTGCTTCCTCTGTCCTGAAAACTGTCATATCTATCCACTATGTTATATGTTAATCCACATGAAGCCATCTGCTAATGCAATATTGTTAATGAATATTGAGAGACTACGGGCAAGTATGGTGTTTATGGTTGTTTTTGTTCTTAATGTTGCACATGTATAATCAACACTGTTCAGAGAAATGCAGTGTTGAGCTTATCAGCTCTTAGAAGCTCTGCAAGATACGAACTGACAACATCACAAATAAATGGTTATATTTCAGCATCCAGTGCCTCTGCAGAGATGCATCAGCTTCATCCTCTTTCTATGTTTTCAAGAGTAGAGTGAGTCACATATTCTCAGGAAAACCAATTTTCCCCTAGGTAAATTCTTATTACTTTTAACAAGCCTGTGGGAGCCTCAGACGCTTTTTCTTGGTGATGACTGTGTCTCCACTGTAGGCCCCAAAAGGGGCTCAGTGTGTGGTAAACCTCATTACAGCATCTTCATCCTGCCTTTTGAAGAAACCACATTTTATGGTTTATTTTGGTTTGTGGCTCTTCATTTCACACTCATGGAAGAGAAGACCTGAGAAGACAGAGCCCCTGGACTGTGTTTGAAACAGTTTGCAGGCACTGAGATGGCTGGACCACAAGGGCCTCAACTGGGACAAACAGGAGGAAGCCAGAAAATGAAGGATTGTTGTCTTCTCAATTAGCTTTATGCCATCATTAACTCATTAACTCCATATCTCCTGGGAGGACGAATTTTCAAGGGAAGAGCGAGGCATATATGGAGCCATAAAAACAGATAAAGGAGGAGGTGATCTGGTTTTATAGGACTGCACCATGTAAACCTGTGCACCAGGAGCTGAGGTCATAAAGCTTTGATTCCACTGTGAGGCTGTCAAAGAAATTTTGTAATGTTTACCTATGTCTTTGTCAGTATTTTTTTGACACCAATTTTTTTAACATCATTGGAACATTAACATTTCAATGGTCAATGTTGTCTCTGCTCTGTTACACAAAGAGAACGCTGGTATTGATTCAGGCCCACAAAGTGACCACAGATCTGTGGCAATGTAAGAAGGGTTCTGAACCTGCAGAGAGGAGAGAGGGGAGTCCATTATGTATATCAGTGCTTTTATTTACAAATTTATTCAGAGAAAATTGTTTCAGGAACCCATATTATCATTTCTCATAATCTCATGATCTTTCCCTTTAAAGCCCACTGTGTGCTACAGAAGACAGAAACATCAAAGTCATCTTTTCTCTGGAGATCTCCATAAAAAAATCCTGTATTGTTCCCAGGTCTTCAAAAAAGTATCTTTATGAGTCTTTGTTGGAAATAGCAAACTGACAAAAAAGTATATACAATTGGGAAACCAGTATCTAAACAAATGGTGGTGCTCATTCTGAAGTTGAAAATGTATCTCAAGTGTTACTGAAAACAATATAAAATGTTACTAACACATAAAAGGGGATAAAATAAGTATTTCTTCTAGTAATAGAAATGTTACTAATGTATGTTACTAATATAATATGTTACTAATACATGAAAGGGGATAAAATATTTATTTCAGCAATAGAAATGCTAAAATGTTAAAAATGTTGAAGGTATTGAAGGATTGTACTGTAATGCTGTTAATTTAAGAAGTTCCACCTTTTCTGTGCTTTTACATTAGTTCTGGACTTGAGCCATCAATATGATCATTTATTGTACTTAACATCAACTTTATAGCCATGATGTGAGTATAAAGTTACAAGTACCCTGTGCCTGAACTTTCTCATCTGGTTTTATTTCCATATACATAAAATCAAATAAATAAAGATCCTCTCTGTATCATGTTTATGCCAATGATACACTTAGATGAACCGCACAGAATCCCAGAATGGGTCAGGTTGGAGAGGCCCACCGTGGGTCATCTGGTCCAAGCACCCTGCTCAAGCAGGGCCATCCCAGAGTACATGGCACAGGATTGTGTCCAGACAGCTCTTGAATGTCTCTGGTGAGGGAGACTCCACGGCCTCTCAGTCACCTCTTCTCAAGGCTGAACAAGCCCAGCTCCCTCAGCCCTTCCTCATAAGAGAGATGCTCTAGTCCCTTAATCATCCTTGTATTCCTCCTCTGAACCCTCTCAGAGATGAGATGTCTTACGACAGCCAACCCTCCTCACTCCCGCTCTCACAAAAATAGTCATGGCTGAACAAAACAAGGCAGGAGACAAGTCTGACATCGTATGTTGATGGTACTTCCCTTTTTCTTTCTCTTATGAACATCTGCCACTTATTCGCCTTAAACAAGCAGGCATGTGACGCAAGCAAACCCTTAAAGGAACTTCTGGTTCTCTTGTTTAGAGGACTTGAAGTATTAGTAATGTCACAAGTGTTCTGATTTTTTTTTTTCCAGTGTTCATTCTGTTTTTCATAGTGTTCTCATTAAGTTTCTTTGACTTGCTTGAAAACAAGCAACTCAGGTGACTTGTGGCAGATAAACTTTTTTTCCAGAAAGGCTACACAAGTCAGGATGAATTATAAATGTCTTTGCCTTGGAAGAACTCACAGCTTTCACATGGGAGCCTATGAATCACTACCAGTCCCTGCAGCATGTCAAAAGATGGTGTAAGTGAATGTGGCAATCGTGACATTTGATATTTTTGAACTGTAAAAGGATTGGGTGGAAGTATCTGCTGTAAAATGTCTTTAAATTATTTTTGGCATGATAAAGCTATAAAAAATGAGCTATAAAACAAAATTTTCCCCTTTAAGTTTCCAGCATTCATTTCTTATTCTCTAGTTGCTCTGTCTTGTTTATTTAAGAGGCAAATGTTTGGGGTCACTTGCTCAAGACTAAACTGTGGAAAGTGATTTGCAATTTTTATGGGCCTGACGTGATGCATCCACGAGTGCTGAGGGAGCTGGCAGACATCATAGCCAGGGGGCTCATGATCATCTTTGAAAGGTCATGGAGATCAGAAGAGGTGCCTGAGGACTGGAAGAAAGCAAATATCACTCATTCTTCAAAAGAGGCAAGAAGGAGAACCTAGGGAACTGGAGCCAGACAGTCTCACCTCAATCCTTGGAAGGGGCAGATGCCTCCTCAGCAATTTCACTGATGACACAAAGCTGGGAGGAGTGGTTGATACCCCAGAGGGCTTTGCAGCCCTTCAGAGGGGCCTCGACAGGCTGGAGAGATGGGCAGAGAAGAATTGTCTGAGGTCCAGCAAAGGCAAGTGCAGTGTCCTGCACCTGGGGAGGAATAACCCCCGTACAGGCTGGGGGCTGACCTGCTGGAGGGCAGGACAAGGACCTGAGGTCCTGGTGGACAACAAGCTGTCTGTGAGCCAGCAGTGCCCTTGTGGCCAAGAAGGCCAACAGAACCCTGGGATGCATTAGGAAGAGCACTGCCAGCAGGTCGAGGGAGGTGATCCTGCCCCTCTGCTCAGCCCAGGTGAGGCACATCTGGAATGGTGCATCCAGTTCTGGTCTCCTCAGCACAAGAGAGACGTGGAGATCCTGAAGCAGGTCCAGTGGAGGATGACAAAGGTGATGAAGGGACTGGAGCATCTCTCTTATGAGGAAATGTTGAGTGAACTGGGCATGTTCAGCCTCTAGAAGAGATGACTGAGAGGGGACCTCAATAATGTCTGTCAGGGTCTGCAGGGAGGGGTCAGAGGATGGAGCAGGCTCTGCTCAGCGGTGCTGGGCAATAGGACATGAGACAATGGGCAGCAACTGATGCAGAAGAAGTTCCGCCTGAATATGATGAAGAATTTTTTACTTTGTGGAGTGATGGAGCACTGGAATGGATTTCCCAGAGAGGCTGTGCAGCCTCCCTCACTGGAGTTATTCTAGAACCTTCTGGATACCATCCTGTGCCTTGTGCTCTAGGATAACCCTGCTGGAGCAGGAAGGCTGGAACACACGAACACTGTGATCCCTTCCTGCCTGACCCATTCTGAGAGTCTGTGAATTCTGTTGCCTTCCATGGTGTTCAGTTTCATGCATTGCTCCTTAAGATATGCAAGATGCATTAAGCAGTTGCTTAAATTCCCCTAATTTTTTAAATAAACATTTTACCTCCCACGTATTAATATTTTACCTGTGTATTAAGGGTAGTGAGTTCACATCACGCAGAGCCATCAGACTGGAGGCTGTTCCCATGGGTAAGCACTTGCAGCAATAGGGGGAAAAAAAAAAAAAAAAAAAGTGCTTACCAACCTGCACTGCGCAGNAAAAAAAAAAAAAAAAGAGTGCTTACCAACCTGCACTGCGCAGGAAACTGAGATAAACAAACCATGTCGTGTATTTCCAGGGCGAGAGCTGTGTGGTGTGACTTTTTCCGGACCGCGGAGTGCTTTCCGCGAGGGTCATTTCCAAAGGCTCCGGCGGCTCCAAGGGGAGCCGCGCGGGGCTGGCGCTGCTGTCCCTCGGCGGAGCCGGGTGCTCGGCTGTCCCCTGGTGTCCAGTGACAGCACAGCACCCCCGGAGCTGCGCTGCCTCGCACCGCCCCAGCCCCAGCCCTGCCCCTGCCTTCGCCATCTCACTCCGGAATTTCCCCATCGCCATGCGCTGCTGCAGTCCACTTCTCTC